>VUJU01001323.1:0-61058 GCA_009835225.1 Aphis craccivora | reverse complement strand
AAGTATTTTCATTGGGCCAAAAAAATTTTATCGACACTTCAAAAACAAATTTTCAGAAAAATTGAAAATTTCAGTTGTCTATAATTAGCTCAAAAATAGTCAAAATAGTTTGAAAATTAAATCACGTAAAGAAAACTCCAATCTAAATAACTGGTAAAATTTTCAAGTATCTACGGCTTATACTTTTTGAATAGTAACAAATATTTAAAATCGTTTGAGGATAAATCGTTATCGTAACGCTATTTCGTAAAAATTTAAAATTCAAACGCGCTTAAATTTTTTCCTATATTGATGATTCGAGTTTTCTCTATAGATACTGGAAGGAAAACTTATGGAAAACTTAGTGTTGTAATTAAGTGTTAATCCTTAGTTACAAACACAAAAAATTTTATGATTTTTCAACTTCCAAATTACTTGCAAATTTTCGAGTTTTCGACAGATTTCGTAAAAATTTGAACTATAAACGCTTATAAAAAAAAAGTTGTGACTAGCGATTTTTAATTTTTTTTAACTGCAATTAGAACAACTCATAAGGAACCTTGTATTAAATTTTAAAAACTTTTTGGTCATCCATTTTCGACACTTCAAAAAAAATTTCTCAAAAAAATCGAAAATTTCTGTGGTCTATAAATAACTCAAAAATTTTTTTGAAAATTTAACTGTGTGTAGATAACACTGAAATAAACATTTTATGAAAATTTCAAGTCTTTATAATGATTAGTTTTTGAATTACAACCATATAAAAAATCGATTTGGTCGAAAACTGGTTTTGCATAAAAATTCCCGTTTTTCCGTCATTTCTTTTTTGTTTTTCTCGATTTTTTTGAAAACTGTTAAAATTGTTTAACCTTGTTTAAATTACAGTACAACAAATTTGTCTTGATACGTCTTTAATTTCTTTTTGTATAATTGAATATTGATAACTTCTTATTTCCAACTTAGTCTGTATTGGAATCACCAGATTCTTTATACTGCAATTTAAAATCCCAATGTTCTATCACTTCTTTGGTATTAACATTGGATAAGATAACCATTGACATTTTTTGTTCTAACAACCAATTTAAAGAAAAAAATGTGGGCAAGCGGGTAACTCTCTGATGTACAGTCATAGGCGCAATTAGGTGGGGGCTTGGGTGTCTTAGCCAACCCAAATAATTGACTAGCCCTATCAAATATTATTATTATTTCAGATATTATCAATGTTGCACATTCCATAAACAAAATATACATGCATTGCATTTGTTCTAGCCCCCCCCCCAAAAAAATTGACCCTAGTTGCGCCTATGTGTGTAGTAGGTATCAAATGGACCTCGGACATAGAGTAGGTCACTAGAATGGATATGTTAAATTCGAATGCAATGATAGGCAGGTATCATTGTATACGAAAAATATTTGTCAGCCTAGGATAACTCTAGTGAGTGGTGAAAAAGATGGTTTATGTCTTAATGACATGACACATGAATACCCCAAAATGTACAGTGTACACTCACGCTCAAGTTTTCTCTATAGTTTATAGTTATTTGAAGGAAAACTTACGGAACATTATTATTTTAACTTTAGATATAATTGCTAAAAATTTTATAAGTTTTAAACTACAAAATTGCTTGCAAATGTTTGCGATTATGACAAATTTTATAAAAATTTTAATTTTAAAAACCTTATATTAAATTTTCAAATTTTTAAAATGTTAATAAACATAAATATATGTATATAGCTTTTTATTTATATGTTTACTTATTTTCTTAAGCAATACAATACAAAAACATAAAATAATTGTACAATGCAATTGATTATGATCGAATATACCTATGATACATAATATTATACTATTTAGTATTTATATACTTAGCTGATTAGTTTATTATAATTTTACACATCTACACACACATGTAGTCAAATCACCTATACATTGCGCCGGATAAGCTATGCAATAGTTTTTTTTTTTTTTGGTTTTTACTCTTTTCATATCAACTACAAATAATATTAACCATATAAATATTATAACTAAATATCGATCCAATTTTCATAAAATGCTTTAATAATACCCATTCTTCAATCAATGCAACTCCAACATGCAACAACTGCAATCAACTGTAGCATGATGCCGTGTGGTAATATTTACAGAAATATTAACGAATATCATGCTTACATGTCCCTTCCTACCACGTATGCCACCTCTTGTGAAATTCACTCTGCTTCTGAAATATACCCGTACCATTTAGTCCTATACAGAGATTGCGATGTTGTTTTACAGCCGAACAAGTACCTACTTGGAAGAAAAGTTAATATTTCGTTTTAAGTGCACTAGTCCTATGATGAATGCACATTTTGAACCACTTATTCCTCTATGTGCCCCTTCTCCTCCTTCAAATATACTAGTTCTATAGTAATTAATGAAAAAAGTATATAAAACGAAAATGCCGCAAAAGGGTAAATGACAGAACTAAGACACAAAAACATAGAGAAATCGTGAAAAAGTATACAGATAAATATCCTGAAGTTTATTGGAAGGCTGTTAAAAGATATAACAACGCAAATAACATTACAAATAATTTGTGTACAGTCGTCAAGAATCTAAAAAGTTTGAGTGAGCAAATACATCCGAATTTAAATACTTTACATTCAGAAAACCTGACTTGGCTCAACGAAATAGCCATTCTTACACCAAAGAATAACACTCCAGCAAGCATCAACGATTCCTTATTGGACCAGCTTCCTACTGAAATGGAGAAATATCCATCTGTGGACTCTGTTGTGGAATTAGAAGATGTAAATGCTGAATGTGAATGGCTGAAATACCATCTTAATTATAGATTATAAAGTTTATACAACAATAATGCATCGGCGTATAACAGAAACACAAAAATAATATATCATTACTAATTAATGAATGGTATTTTATAAATTAAATTCAAAAGTCAAATGTAAATAACTTTTTAAATTATTGATGCATAATTATGAGTGAAACATCAAAATTTATTTTAAAATAAACTCTATATGAATCATATTTCAAATACATAGGCTCCCATTTGAATTTTAAAAGATATCCCTTGAACCTCCCCGTTCCAATTAAAAAAAAAAAATTAACACCAAAATAATATTGATTATATGATTTAAAAATATTTTCACATTGGTCATTTTTTTTAATTAAGCACTTCATGCTGAATCTGCTGTCACATGACATTTGGAACACCATCATTATTAATTACTTTATACGCATTTTTTATTATGTTATATCACTTAACAGAAACTTTCATTCATCATATGCTCTCGAGATTTGTATTAAGACAATTATGGGAAAAAAAAAGACAAACTACAAATATGAAATAGGTATAGGTTAGTGCTTTATGTAGTTAACTTAATATATATAATAAAATATTTTTTAGTTAAAAATATCTTATTTATAAAAAAATAAAATAAATTGTATAAAACAAAATAATAACTAAAAGACGAAAGTGTCATCAGCGTGGATGGCTTCTTCATTCAAAATTTTCAATTTACTGTCAACTAGCACATACTCTTATTGTGTCGTTGTGTATATATTATTAAAAATAGAAGAATATGTAATTCAATACTTTAATTTTTAGCCGGAAAATAAAATATAAGAGTCATAATATACATTTTGAATAATTTAATGAGCAATAAACTCATTGATATTATGATGACTTCGTTTTGATTTATAATTTTCTGGATTATACATGAAATGTCACAAATAATTACATCACTAAAGAATATCGAAGAAAAATTGAAAAATATGAAAATAATTGTGATTGTAGTAAATCCAAACGTTTCAATATGAGGCAGGTAACATATTTGGTTGCGATTGGTTTGACAATTATGTAATATGTTACCATTTAAAAATATTTAAAAATATAAAAATTATATTCAAATTCAGGCCTAAACAAATAATAATTTTTCATGCAATAAATATTACAATTTACATTATACAATAGTAATAATTTATTTTAAATAGGCAGTAAACAACTTAAAAAAGATAGAATAATGAATAGATATGAAAACTTTGCAAGTCGATCAGAGAATTAAATGCATAATATAATAACTAAACTACATTTTATATCGATTTAACTAGCTTAGTCAATAATTGATAGCAGAGTGCTATACTTTTGTTTTTAACATAAAACCCCCATGGCCCGATTGTATTATCCTAATACATATAACCTTTTTGGGGAAGGGGGTGCATCACTGTACAGTGTACATGACATAAAATTTGTTTGTTTTCTTTCGTATAAATAAATAATAAGTAGATGTTTGGAATTCGGATCTGATTCTGTGTTTGGATCATACTAGGATCATTTGGATCTAGTCTATGGTTTGGATCCAGTAATTATCACTGATAAGGTTTGATAACCAGTATGACGTAGACACTGACCAATCACGCGTATAGTTTAAGATGACAACAATTACTGTTGGTAGTACTTTTTAGATTTTTTACTTTTATCATTTCAGGCGTGTTTTTATCTTTCTTCGGATAACAGCTTCAAAAGTCAAAACTGTCGTCATTGTCTTTATCACTTCAGAGTTCAGACTTCAGGTATTGCTGTCACGTGCTGACTGATCATTATGTAGTCTAGATCTAGAAGTTATGAAGTAGAATTGTAGAGAGATTATTTTTTATTAGAACTTAAATATATCAATTGTTAATCATGAACTTTCAAGATTTAAATTTATCAAAATACTTGTGCGATCAGCTTAATGCGGTTGGTGAGTACCTATTTATGTCACTGTAACGTTTCTACATACTTACTGGCTACTGACAATCGTGGAACGAAATAGGAAGATATTCGTAATTGTGACAAGTTCAAAAATATTTTACTGTAATTATTGGAATATTATTAAAAATATTCTACTTTCTTATAGTATTGAGTACCTAGGTATATTTAATTATTCTACCCAAAGAAAATATAATTCAATTAAATAATATGTTCTTACTAGTTACTACAAAATTTAAACTTCTCTAATACCAAATATTAATTAAATTAAAACTGATTGATGTGAAATTGCTCTACTTTTTGGCTTACTCTGATTTGTCCTGTCTGAATGAAGCTTATCTTAAACTGCTCTGTATATGTTCTATCATTACTTTTCAATATATATATATGACTATCATATTCCTAACTGTTAGATAATTTACAATCCATATAATAATTATAAATTCTTTACATTACAATTTTATGTAGTTCTTTCATAGAGTAATAAAATTACTAAAATAATAATATTTCTCTATGAGTTCTGTTTTATTAGTTACTACTACTTTAAAGCTGTTTTTGTTTATATATATAAGTTGTATTATATCTATGTAAAGTGATCTTATGCATAATTGATAATTCACAGATTGCTATATCTCAAAAACTTCATTACGAACTTGAAATTTGGAATAGCGATTCTTCAAATACTTAAAATTTTAGCTGTGTAATAAAAAAAAGAATTTAAAAGAATGTAGATTAATTAATAATTATTATTCACTGCCAATACGTATTGTGCGACAGTGCCAGTAGTACTGCGTATAGTACTTATAACAAGTTATATATTATATAAATGTTGTATACCTAAATAATAAAATTTTATTCTATGTAAATTCAGGCGTCAAATCACCTACTGAAATTCAAAAAAATTGTATACCAAAAATATTAGATGGAATTGACTGTATAGGTTGTGCCAAAACTGGAAGTGGTAAAACATTAGCTTTTGCTTTGCCTATTCTTCAAAAACTTTGGGAAGAGCCTTATGGAATATTTGCTCTTATTCTTACACCTACTAGAGAACTTGCTTATCAAGTAAATTCATTGTTATTATTTTTTTTTTTTTAGTTTATTAAGTATAGGTAGTCATTAAATAATTTATTCATTCAATTTTGTAGATTGCAGATCAATTTGCTGTAATTGGTAAACCAAAGAATCTCAGACATTGTGTAGTTACAGGTGGAATGGAAATGATAGTTCAAGCACGAGAATTATCAAATAAACCTCATATAGTGGTTGCGACCCCTGGAAGGTATTTACATACACATACCTAAACTCTATGAATAAAGTAAATTTATTATATTTTATTTTTACTCAGACTTGCTGATCATTTGGAAAGCTGTGATACATTTTCATTGAAACGTATACAATTTCTAGTATTAGATGAAGCGGATAGATTATTAGGTGGTAAATTTGATAAACAAATTACTACTATTTTTAACGCTCTTCCGAAAGAAAGACAAACTTTATTATTTAGTGCCACCATGACAGAAACTCTGGAAAAAGTTAAAATGATAACAAAAAAAAATGTAAGTTAATTTAATTTGAATTAATATATTTTTTTTTATACATATTTATTAAATTGTATTATAAGTTTATATAATATTATAATAATGTTTTAATATTCTAAATTATATAATTAGGTATTTGTTATATTTTTGTAAAAAAAAAATTGATACTTGCACCAATATAATAGTGTATGCTAGAGATTCTCAAACTGTAGGTTATAGTTATATTTTTAGTAGGTTGCATTATATTTTTAAATAATACGCTTTTAAACATGTTTAAAAAAAAAGGTCATTGGTATTATTGTGGGCTGCTAAAATTTAAAAAAATTTACAAAATAGTGCTATTAAAAGTTTGGGAACCTCTGGTGTTGATGTAGGTGTATTGTATTTTTATGTGTCACAAAAGACAAATGGTTTATAAATTATGATTTTAATTTAAGAATATGCAGTCTGTTATGCAGTAGCGCAACTAGCACAAAATCTTAGGGCGGGGCTATAGCCCCTCCTCAATTTTATACCAAAAATAACCTGTGGGGGCATAGCCCCCCCACCCACCATCTTAAAATTTAAACACCATTAATACCAACATTTACTTTTAATTATATAATATTTTATATACACCGTAAATTAGATATTGCCAAATATATAAAATTAATTAACTGAAATTATCTGTTTTTTCATTATTGCATTATGAATTTTTAAATACAGTCATTTCATTTTTAAGATCACATTTATGAATTTCAAATAAAACAGATATAGAAAGGTAGGCAATATAAAATAATTATAAACTTAAAAAACTTTCCAAAAAAAAAAGGGAAATACAGCTGAAATATTAAAGGTTTATTAATATCTTAGGAATCAATTGAATAATTTATTTTTTAGGGGCTATTAGAATTTTTGGGAGAGCTAAGCCCCTCAGCTACCCCTAATTGCGCTTATACTGTTATGTACTGTTTTTGCTTAAAAATATACAAATTATTTATTTATTTAGCTAGGTACTGATTTCCTCTACTCAAGATAATTACTATAGTCCAGCGGTTCCCAAACTTTTTTAGTTTACGCCACCCTAAAATTAAAAAAAAAATAATTGCACCTCCCGTAAATAAATAAATAACAAAGTTATAGCATTTAAATATACAAATATTTTTATTGTTATGACAAAATAACACGGCTCGCGCCTCCCCTTCAAGTGCTCGCGCCTCCGAAGGGAGCACAGTTTGGGAACTACTGCTATACTCTATAATGATTAATGAAATATAAATTATACATTATTAATAAAAAATATTCAATTTAAGACATCATTTAAAATTATAAAATTAAGAGGACGCCATACCTGCATGTGTTGTCTCTGTCTTATACACGCTTAACTTAGTTAAAAACTGTTTTGTGCGGGACAACTTTACTCCCTCGATATTTATATCAAAATTACCAAAATTTTAAATCACACTGAGAGGAACTTTATCCGTCTCGTAGTGTTTTAATTTTTTTTTATAGTGGTAACCAATAATTTTTAATAATTAAATGAAAAAACCCTAAAGTTCTCAAACTGATAACTTTAATTGTATTCATGTTATCAAAAAAATTAAAACGCTACGACACAGGTAAAATTCTTCCCAATGGGATTTATAATTTTGGTAATTTTGATATAAATATCGAGGGAGTAAAGAAGTCCCGCACAAAACAGTTTTTAACTATATTACACCTATATAGGACAGAGACAACACATGCGGATATGGCGTCCTCTTAAGTCACAATACTGGTGCTTATATACTTTGTTGTATTGTATTGAGTATACTATAAATGAATCCTGGACAAAAGTCTAGTTTAAAAAAAGTCTGGATTTTTTATTATTGTTAGAAAAAATATCTGAAAATACATATTAATTAATTCACAAATTTTAAATAATAAAAAATATATGTATTTAATTTTTTTATACAGTATTTTATTTGATTGTTATTTTTTATACTTATAAAATAAGAATTATGTTTTTGAATAAATATGTTAATTTGTATTAAACTTCATGAGCAAAAAGTAAGGAAAAATATCTAAGCAGTTATTACTTTTTTTATTTACATTTCTGTCCTTGAATTTGTTATTAAACTTAATATTATTAGTAGGTACTAGTGGCATATCTAGGATTCATTTTACGGGATGTTTTAACATTTAATAGTGTCATGAAAAGTGGGGGAGGAACCCTCACACTTCCCATAACACATTAACAAAAATGATATATTAATATCAATTATTATACTAATGAAAATTATTATAATAAGTATGTGTAAGTTGTAAAACAATTTTGTATTCTAAAGCACTTAAAATAAATAATACTAATACTAAAACAACAACTACAACAAATACATATAGCCAATGGGGGGGGTTCTAACACTTATATCACCCCCCCCTAAATACGCCACTGATTAGTACAGATAATAGATATAAATATATTAAATTATTTAATTTATTGGAAGATTATTATATTTTTGTACCTACTGTTATAAATAGTAATATTAATTTGATAAAACATTTTCTATATATTTTTAGACTTTTGTGTATGAATCAACTGCTGAAGTGAAAACAGTTGATGAACTAGAACAATTTTATGTGCTTTGTCCATACAATGTAAAAGATGGATATTTAGTAGAAATAGTTAGAAATTTTCGTGAAAAAGATGAAAAGGGACTAATTATGATATTCACCGATACTTGCAAGTAAGCACAAACATATAATATAATAAAGTTTTGTTTAAAAGCTTCATGACATTAATCTAATGTAATTATATTTTAATTTTAATATGCATTCCCTCAGTAAAAACTTAAGGAACATTTTTTCTGCTGTACTTGGTATCAACTAATAGTCAAATTATACTTAGCATGTTTATTCAGGGTGCATGGCTTATCTAAATGCAGCAGAAAAAACATTCCTCAAGATTTTACATGATACAATAAGTTGTGGAATTTAGTTACATACTCCTAGTTAATGTTAATATTGATGACCTACATTAATTTTAAATTATCTCATCATCTCATCGAAAGATAATGTACATTTGATACATAACCAAATTAGTATTGCATAAACTTTAAAATATTGGTGCTGGTTCGTTATGCGCTCTACAGGTTTTGCCGTTCTACGATCTACGTTTGGTACGTTAATTTGGTAATGTTAATGGATCAGACATTAAGAAGCAAGGTGTGTGTAACCGACTGGCAGGGCTTCGATAAGGGAGGGGGGGTCTAATGGACCTTGAGTACAGGGGCTCGGCTATTTTAAGGGCCCATGGGCCCATTGAATTTTATTTGTAATTTTTGAAATTTTAGTAGAAATACTTATATTATATTAAATCATATTGTAAAATAACATTTTATGAAATGTATATATTTGTAGTCATTGATTAATGATAGTTAATTTGATATATAATTTGGTGTTAATGGTTCATTGATTACGCTGAGCTCAAAGCCTGCAAAATAAAATTTTAACTTAAAAAAAAATATATTTAAAATATATTTGTTTTTTCTTTTTTAATTGATATAATATTTAATAAAAAAAAATAGAAAAGACATTATTAATGTTGAAATGCTTATGATACTTGATTTTTTATAATTTACTAGCTGACCCAACATATGTTGTCTTGTCTTATAAATGTCTTAATGAATATTGAATTTGAATTGGTATAATTAAAAAACAAATATTATTCCAAAAATTGTTGTATAGATGGTAAATTTTATAAAGGGCCCGGACAAAAATGTATTACAGGTGCCCAAAATGGTATGTGGGGGCCCTGCCTTTATTTTTATGTTCATTGACGCGATTGAGAAACACTTCTACCGATATTGCAACGTGAATGCTAAGTAGGATCAGAAATTCATTCTGATGAATGGGCTGCATATAGATGTCTCACAAGCCGAGGTTTTGTACATAAGACGGTAAATCACCAAATTTAATGTAGAGCACATACAGAACTAGCAGCAAAATATTTATAGATATAAATTGATTGTATATTATATTATTTACTAAATTTGTTATTTTGTAGAAACTGTCAGTTGCTGCATATGACATTAAACGAAGTTGGATTTGATACAGTGTCACTTCATGCAATGATGTCTCAACGTCAAAGATTAGCCGGACTAGCAAAATTTAAATCTCATGTTTCCAAAATTTTAATTGCCACTGATGTTGCTAGTCGTGGTCTTGACATTCCTGCAGTATCATTAGTTATAAATCATATAATTCCAAACAATTCAACTGATTATGTTCATAGAGTTGGAAGAACTGCAAGAGCAGGAAGACAAGGTCGTGCTGTGTCTATTGTTACTCAACATGATGTAAAATTAGTAAAAGCAATTGAACAGAAGATAAATATTCGATTAAAGGAATATGATGTTTCAGGTAAATTGTAAATTTTTTTCTCCAATAAACATTTAATGTATATTTTTTTTATGTATAATAGTTTTTTGTTTTAAAATGTTGTGGGATATTCTAATAATGTATTTTGTATTTAAAACATAAAAAAAGTTATATAATATGATGATAAGTGAGACCATTTAGACAGTTAATCTTGAATATAATTATTCTATATAATAATGTGATACATATATTTGAGACTCATTTTATTAGATACAAATAATTTTTTTGTAATATTTTTTTAGTATGTCATACCAATCTATGCTGTTTATGTTTACAAAATATGTGGAATATTTTAAATTTAAGATCAACTTAAAAACTAATTTTGCGTCATTGGCGACCATATTAGTAAGAATGGTCTAATACTAGAATCAATACTTGATATTGTTTGTATTGGTTATATCTTGATATTAGCACATGGTTTTTTTCAAATTTATCGTTTATCAATAACACATATCATATGTATGGGATATTGGCCTATTCTTAAATATAAGACTAAATTAAAACTTCATCAAACTATATCTGCTTATCAGTTTTTTTAAAGTATTTCAATTTTTATGCAAGTTTAATTATAATATTCTAATTTAAATATTATATATTAGTATATGTACTCTTAATTTTCTTAAAAATTGAAAAATTATTTAAAAAAATTTCACTAACAAACATAGATAATTATATATTAAAGAATGATCAAATCTGGTTCTTCTGAACATGAATTTGCGATGTTAACTGTTTGTATGCCTGAGAATATAACATTTTTACATATCATTTATTTTTAAATGCTTTAAAATATATCTTTAATTTCAAATAATATGCCGATTATGCATATTTTTATGTGATATCCTGCCACAGTGGAATCAGTCCCGATAGTAGAGTATTGTTTGGATATTTGGGATAAACAGAAGAATCAACTTTTATTAAACTGTGACATGTTCTCTATTTAGATAGAGTACATTATATAAATTTTTAAAAACAATTAAAATTTAACAGACAAATAAAATACTTAAATAGTTAAATAGATATCTTATAATGTTATAATATTAGTAAAATAATACAGTTAATTTGGAGTTGGAATAAAAACAACTAGTTAGAAATATTCAAACATTATAAAAAAATTATGAAAATGATAATCAATTTAAATATTGTTTTGTATTTCTTATGAATATTTAAAATTCTATACATATTATTATTTGTAATACAAAAGGTCAGACATTATTAAATGCCTAAATGTTATTATAAATTTTCTATTTTCAATTAATTTTTGTTACCTGTTTATTTTTAATTTTCATCATCAGCATAATTTCTAATTATTATCTTATCCTCATTATAGGGCTACATGTTGCCAAAATTTTAACTCAAGTACATGTTACAAAAAGGGAAGCTCAGATAAAATTAGATGAAACTGATTTTGATGAACGACGTTTAATTAACAAAAGAAAAAAATTAATAAATGAAGGAAAAGACCCCGATAAAGTAGAACAAGAAATCAAACGCAAGAGGAAAGAAAAAAAACGAGAACGATATGAAAGAAGAAATATAATTTCTAAAAATAATGACGGAAATAGTATTAATGGCGAACAAGATGATCATATCAATAATGTTGATAAATATGAATAATTAATATAATTTATAATTATATTTTATTTTGTATTAACCCAGGCCAAATTTTTTTCGCTGTTCAATTGTATTATCTTTGGCTTTCTAATGTATAACACCATTGATTATAAATTATTTTTAAATTAAGTATTTATAATCAATGATAACACATACAAATATATTATGTTAAGTCATTCCAATAATTATGTGCTATTTATTTAAATATTATTAGAGTGAATCAATACTTTATTAAAGTTAAATGTAAGAACATTATCTGTGTTCTCTTTTTTGGTTTTTTATCATATTTCAATTTTTAAGTGAGATGATCATTTTTGAATAATAATTACTTAAATCTCATAATTTAATTATTAATTCAATAAGAGAACACAGACGAATGTTTTTACTTTTAATTTTTATAGTAAGTCAATCCATAAAATTATTAATCAGCAATACATCATACATCATAATATGATATATTATTGAAATGGCTAAATGTACGTTTTGTATTTTGTGCACTAGGATAAAGACAATACATATGGGTACAATAAACGTTTAATAATTAAGTACATAATTTAATTATTGCATTAAAAAATAGAACTGATAGTAATTTTAAGACTCAAATGTGGTTGATAAAATATTCTGTTAAATTGGCTGGTTTAAGTTAAATTAATTAAATTAAATTAAATATAATTTGTTTATTGAAAATTAAATTTAACAATTTGTTTGCAGATGCTTGCATGTTAAATTTGTACAGGATGTTGATAAGTTATATTATTATATTTTTATTAATTAAACGGAATATTTTAATTTAACTTGTAAATTTAAATTGTATAGTATGTTAACATTTGAGTTGTTATTATAAATTGGATTTGTTTAAAGAATAAAGACAACCCATTGGCCATATTGTTGTATTTTTAAATATAAACTTGACTTTTATATTTAGGTATAATGAAAAAAAAATAATAGAAAAGTAAGGTTTTAGAAAAAAAACATCAGATGCTTAAGAAAATGTTTAACTACTTAAGAACTGAATAACAAATTTTTTAAATCTTTTGAATACAAGCAATACATTTTTGCATAAACAATTAACAATTTTATGTCATTATAAATAAGGTATAAGACAAATATTTTTATAACTTGATTTAATAAGAAGACAAAAATATTAATTCATTTATTTGTAAAGTGGTGTTTACTTTGCTATAATTAAATAATTAAATATTTCAAATCAATTATTTTCATCGTTAAAAACAATTTTTCGATTTTGAAGATGTTTAAATTAAATGGATAAGCTACGCTGTGAAAACAAACTATAGGGTAACGAGAGCTCGAGTCTTAAGCACGTCCTACATTCTCGATGATTGGGTACAAGTGTCGCAAACTACCGGCACTGTGTCCGGTGTCGAATATCGGCGGATCGGGTTTTAGTCAAAATTTTAAATTTGTCCAAACCATAAAATTATAAACTTAGGGCGCCCCACAAACGTACATCCACCCACCCGCAAAGAGTGCAGAATTGTATACAATTAAGCCTAATGACTCCGTTGGGTTGGTCGCACTGCGCTTTCGCTCATTGACGAAAAAGTCTGGATCGATCGTGTTCACTGTTCCATTTTTTATGAATAATAATAATTTTCACTCTTTTCATTTTTTTTCTATTATTATTATTTTTTTACCATAATTTTAATTACATTTTCGGACTGTTTATTGACACCTTATCTCTGAGTGTGCGTATGTGTTTTTCGATCGTCTCTGCCCTTAGTCCGTACGACCGTACGTATGCAGTGTATAATATCATATATTCGCTATTTGCATTATCGAAAACGGATGACGAATCGGTTTTCAACGGAATCGGCCGTCCGGTAATACATAATAATAATACAAAATAAAAATATGCAATAATAAAACGCTGTCCGTAACACTGACACCGACGTAGAAGTCGTCTGCCTATGCTGTCGTTATCTAACTTGCGCGTTATCGATTTCGAGGGACTACTATGACGAGGAAAATGAAGCGTTTGGGTCTGCTGCTTTGGAAAACATCGTCGCAAGTATGTACTTAATCTTAAAGCTGTATCCGCCTACAACTTTTCGTTTTCGAATTTTTAATTTTAATAATTAATAATAATAATCATTTATTCATATACCTATAATCTATATACTTATAGGGTATATAATATATATTATATATATATATTTATGTAGCAACAGTTGTTGTAATGAACTGTGTTGTGCTAACTGCTAATTGATAAAATGATGGATTAAACTGTGTTGATATTGATTGTTTATTGTTTGTTCTTACATTTTGTGGTTTAACACAAGCATCAGTCGTAAACACCTCCTACTTCTACAACTGCATTTTCTGTCACAAGCAATTAACAGTAAATTCTATGTAACACTCACAAACAGTTATACCTGCCTATTGTCTAATTAATCAATGACAATTCATTAACTTATCTATTGTTAAAAATGTTTAAAACCCTATTTGGCATGTAAATGGTTTTCAAGAGTTAAATATGTTAAGTTAAAAAATAAAAAAACTATCATTTGTTATGAATATAATTTATCAACTGATAGTGTACTTATTATACTTGCATATATACATATGAATTAATATTGATTTTTTTATATATAATGGTTCGCACTATAAAACATCTAATGTTCTAACTTATTTTCAATTCGTTCATTTTAAATTGATTATACATACATATTTTTTTTATCTAACTTTAAATTATTCCATTGAAATTTAATACCGTTTATAGGTAATAAATAGGTACCAAAAAATAATTATTTTTTACTGTATCAGTTTTTAAAGTAAATTTATTCTTTAATACCTCATAAATTAATTGCAATTAAATTATTCTATACATTTATACTAGACAATTCTAGAGTAAATACTAATGTTTTAGTACTTTTATATTTATAAAGGTATGTATTTCATTTTTACTATATTAAATATATGTATATATACAAAGTAATTCACCAAGTATGCTCACCTTTTTATCATTAATAATATAGTTATTTGAAATCTATTTTTTTTTTTTTTGAATTTTTAAATATATTTGAAAAAAATATTTTTGTGCCATTTGAGAAGTGATTTGTGGTGAGTGATACAAACTGAGTTTTTAAATAAATATTACCCTTTTAATATATCACTAAATTATGCAGCATATAATTTTTTTGAAAAAGTTTATGAGTGTTAATTTAAATTCAAATGAGTAGGCTCTGATTTGATAATTATTAAATATTTTGTACTAAAGATAATAATAAAACAATAACAATATTTGCTAAATGATAATAACAATTAATAGCTATAGTTTCTACTAAAAACATGTGTACTTTTAACTTTGTAACTTATTGTTTTATTGTGAGATCAGACATTATAAAATCTTCTAGTTTATAAATTTACAACAACTAGAACACCATTGTATTATTTGAACATATATTTTGTATAGAGAATGTATCACAATACCTAATACATAATTTTGTTTAACTTCTTATTACTTTTTCTTTAATACAATTTAAATATATATTTTTAATAATGATAAATTTATTAATAGTTTTAAAAAGTAATTCAACAATAATATAATAATTGTGCCAAGTAAATTTTGGCAAAACAGAAATTCATAAACCCATAAATGTTTACCTATTTATTTATTTATACCTATCTGCTTTTTTTATGATGATAAAATATCACTAAAAAAAATATAGTTTCATCTTTATGTATTGAATTAAAATTATTTTATCTATTTTTTTTTTACATTTTTACTTACCTATTAGATTTTTGTTTAACAATGTTAAAATTTTAATTATATCTTAAAATATTTACTTAACACTCATTAAATTTTGAGAAATTCTTAAGTAAAAATTATTACTTTTATTAGTGATATATAATGGCAATGACATCATGAATAAATAATTAATTTGAGTGAAAGACACATGCCATATTTATGAGTTTATTCTATATAGTATTATAGTGCTATAAACTAACATCAATTTACCATATGTAGTCAGTAACACACCATGCTATGCAATATTAATTGTTAATCAAGTCACATTTAACTCTGCCAGCATTGGGTGACTATATTATTATTCTTAAGAATACCTTCAGGCTTATGCTTATATAAACATTATGCATGTATACATCATAGCATCCCACCGGTAGTAATAATATTTTAAATGTTATTTATTGTTTGAGGTTATAGTTATTGGAACTCATTGCCATGATAGTATATTAGTATGATTAATATAATACTACTAAATAATTATTATTAGTTTAATTTTTTGAAATAAATAAGTAATATGATACATAATTGTTATTTTATAGTAGATAATAATGTTAAAGTTAGTTAATATAAGTAAATAATAATAATTCTTTGGCACCATTCAAAAATTAATTAAATGTCAATGCTAATAATACATTTTTTATTATATAAATTACAAATGTATGAGATTAGTTTATTATTATTAGATTATTTTTTAGATTATCTATGTGTAAGGTATATGATATATAAAATATATACAGGGATCTAACACTATTAAAATGTATCCACCACTTATTTCTATTATCTATATTTTTTTAGATACTATATTATGTATGAAATTTTCATTATAGGTACATTAAAATTTAAAATATTTTGACAATACACAACTTAAAAATGCCAGCAATTCCGAGGCCAGGAAGTTTAAAAGATCCTGAAATAGCTGAACTTTTTGATAAAGATGATCCAGATAAAATATTTGAAGACTTAAGAGAAATTGGTCATGGAAGTTTTGGTGCTGTATATTATGCAAGATGTATAGAAAACAAAGAGATAGTTGCCATAAAAAAAATGTCCTACTTAGGAAAACAAAGTATGGATAAATGGCAAGACATACTAAAAGAAATAAGGTTTTTAAGACATCTCAAACATCCAAACACAATACAATACAAGGGATGTTTTTTAAGAGATCACACAGCATGGGTAATTATATATATATATATATAATATATTTGTTACATTAAAACATTCTGTGAACATAATAATTTAAATTTCAGTTGGTGATGGAATATTGTCTGGGTTCAGCCTCAGATATTATTGAAGTACATAAAAGACCTTTAATGGAAGAAGAAATTGCTGCTATTTGTGATGGGGTTTTGAGAGGTCTTAATTATCTTCATTCTTTAGGTCGTATACATCGAGATGTAAAAGCTGGAAACATCTTACTAACAGAAAATGGCACTGTTAAACTTGGTAATTACACTTATTCTATACTCACTAAAAGAATGTAATTAATTTGTGGATCCAAATGAATTAGTATTAGTATATAACAGAATGCATTTCTGCTATTTTCGTTGTGAGAATGTACGGTAACAGATAATTTTTTATCACTGTAGAGTTGCATTCTCTTAACCTAACATATTTTATAACTAAAAAATAATACTTGTTATTTAGCTGATTTTGGGTCTGCCAGTACAAAATGCCCAGCTAACAGTTTTGTTGGTACTCCTTATTGGATGGCACCTGAAGTTATATTAGCTATGGATGAAGGGCAATATGATGGAAAAGTTGATGTTTGGTCACTGGGTATCACATGTATTGAATTAGGTAATTAAAAATGTATAAGAAATTACTGTTTTTATATACTATACTTCAATGAATTGTTGTAAATTTTAACGTAACAATAACTTTACTATTGTATTAATTAATTAATTAATTTTAGCTGAAAGAAAACCTCCATATTTTAACATGAATGCAATGAGTGCACTTTATCATATTGCACAGAATGATACTCCAACCTTACAATCATCTGAATGGTCTGACACATTCCGATATTTTGTTGAACTGTGTTTACAAAAAAATCCTAGTGAGCGTCCATCATCATCTAAACTTTTACAAGTAAGTTAATAAATTAAAAAATGTTTTAAATAATCCAGATAATATGTAACTTCATTTTTTATTGTGTTTAGCATCAGTTAATAACTCGCTCAAGATCATCTCATGTTTTGATTGATCTTATACAAAGAACAAAAGCTGCTGTTCGTGATTTAGATAATCTCAACTATAGAAAAATGAAAAAAATTCTTATGGTTGATTCTTATGAAACTGAGAGTAATGTTGGGGATAATGATGGTAGGTGTTCATCTTTAATAAATTTGTTGTTTCGCATTGAAAAACGAAACAACAAATAATACATAATTTTTCTGTAATTAATGCCAGACAATGCTGATGAACATACAGGCGGAGAAAGCAGCAAGAGTAATAGTATAACTTCAGAACATTCAATACAGTCAATTGGGGTCAGCGCTTCATCCCACAGTAGTTCTACCAATAGTACGCCGAATATGAATGAAATAACTAATATGAGCACAAACGACCACTATCCAACAGCTAGAAATCGTCACAAAGTATTATTAATATATTATTATTGTTTTAATGCACTGCACATGAACACCAACAGTTATCTAAATGTTATAATATTAATCAATAACATTTTTATATGGGATATTTTAATGAGACATCATTGTAGTTTTCATACAATCTAAATAAAACTAGAAATAATATGGTACCCCAACAAAATATCACTTGATCAAAACATCGCAACAAAAATATTGTGAAACTAATATATCGTTATAAAATAATACCGCCATACATTATTATCGTGTCTATGTATTGCACATAACTTTATCTTATTTAATCGTATTCACCTTTTATATAGCAATGCATTCAAGTATACTGGTTTTTCATTTTTTAATTTTGTTTAATATTATATCCGATAATTTTATATAATTCAAAGCAGTGGCGTAAACAGGAATTTTCTATGAGGGGGAGGAAAGAATATATAAACTCCAAAAACTAGTTATTTTTCTTAAAAAAATTTTATTTTATTTTTTCTACAATAATAATGTATAAAATATAATAAAAAGAAAAAGATGATATTCCCATATCCCCCTCTTCCATGGCTATGCCAATGGTTCATAGCGTATAATATTGGGAACAATTCTAGTTTAGTTCCTAAGAGGTTTTTAGGAATTTTTTTTTCAAATATTTATTTTTTGTGATACTTTCAAACAAGTTGCTAAAACTTCTATTGGAAGTTATGTTCAAAAAACTTTGAAATAGTTGATTTTTCAAAAAATTGTATTTTCGAAATTAAAATATCAAAAGTTTGTATTTTTAGAATTTCTTTTTTCTTGTTTGTAAATATAATATATGCTATATATTTTAGTGAAATTAAAATTTATCTACTGTACTTACTTCTTATGTTAAACTTCAAAACTCTTGATTATTCAATTCCAAAATATCCGTCTCAGAGTTAAATAGAACAAATATTAACAATAGAAAAAAAAATACAAATTTTCGGTATTTTAAATTTAAAAATACGATTTTTAGAAAAAAATTTTTTATCATAATTTCTCTGGGAAGTTTTAGCGACATTTATTAAAAGTATCATTAAATAAAGCATACAAAAATACACACTTTGAAAAAAAAACACATGGAAGCTAAACTAGAATCGTGCCAAATTATTTATTATTGAATTACTATTATATTTTATACTGGCGATAATAATTCTATGCTATATTTTAGTTGCAATGTTTTGTCGGTGATTTAAATAATGTATTTATCATTAATAATATCTCAATAAGTGTTAGGGTAACGGTCTAATATGCGACCTACACACTAATTTACGGTCCAATATGCGGCCTACGTTGTAAATGTAAAATAATTTTAACTAACCTTCTTTTTATTCCACTTCTCAGTGTCATCAATAACTAGTATTATTTTAGTCCATATAGTTATGAAATGTCTTTTTCATATCGGTCAAAAAGTTATCAAAAATGGTTTTTGGATTTTGACACGATCTCCACCACTCTTCTTTGAGTTGTCTAACTAGTAAAGGAGACGCCCTATTCTTTTTAATATTATATTTGGAGTTTATAATTCTCCATAAGCCTTCAATTTGTTAAGTGTGTGCTCCTGTTTCCGGGTCAATAAAAAATTCTGAATTGTTAACTGTTTGATAAATATATACATGTTGATTTAATGTTGAATATGCTCTCCATTGGTCACTATAAATTATTGTTAAAGTTTTTATTTCATATTTAATAATTTGTAAAAGAGTTTCTCTTCTTTGTAAAAGCTTTTCTACGATAAAAAATCGCTATTCTAATAATGAGCCTGGCCGTTTCCAACAAATATCAAATACCCATGGGCCTACTATACGATTCCTGTAATTTTTATTTGTATATACTAATTAATTTTCATCAGAATCTTCGTTGTTGGAATTACTTATTTCTCTTAATGGCTGATGGTCCCCACATTGTAATTGACCACGATTATACTTTCTTTTACCTTGAAATAGGGATTTGTCAATTTGGACAGTACAACCATGACCACCCATTTACTCTATTTTTGAAAAACAATATACTGGTATATCTCTGCAAAGATTATACCAATCAATAATAGTGTTTTTGCTTCTGCCAGTCCAATTTACAGCTTGATTTACTGGAACTAAATTAACCAAACTATTTGAATTATTTCACATAGTGATAGCTGACTATTACAACGGCCGTTAAGATCCGTGTAGGTGAAAAACTCATTATCTTTACAAATCGATTGATAAGTCTTGCAACCCCATTTTGTACATTGTAATGTTACAACTTTTTTCATGGAGCGAACAGAATTTCATTTTTTACTGTTTCTTAAATATTCTACAAGTTGGCCATTACATACAACACCATCTTTCACCTTTATACATGTCATCAGATTATCGGCCAGTAATAACCCTCGGTCTTTTAAATATTGAACACATGTCACCTCATCTCTAATAATGTGCCTATATAGGTGACCAATAGTAGATTTCATGTTCATTGTTGAGTCAAAATATAAAAATTCACACCCACAAAATAAAACTCAAGATTCACAAAAATGAATGAAATCGGAACTGTACTGGCAGAGGACAGTAAATACAAGTCATAATGATTGTATCATTTTGTATTGGAGAACAAGGATAAAAAAGAATAAAATGCCCATAACGAAAATAACTGTGATAAATAAACATATAGATCAACACAATCTTATCAGTAGATCGAGTAACATTTGTAGGTCATATATTGGACCGTTACCAGTTTTAGTATCAATAAAACTATGAAACATTTCTATTGAATAATCTATATATACATGATTAAAATATTTTCCTTGCTTGTTATCATCAATTGGTTATTCAATTTTCAGTTTATAAAATATAAACTTATTTATGAAAAATGTTTACTTATAAGAAGATGGTACTTCCACATGTTGTATCTTACAATCAATACAATATAGCTGGTAATTTCACATTTTTAATTCTCCATTTAAATCTATTTTAAATTTTAATTAATATTATACTGAATTGATTTATTATTAATTATAAAAGTAAGAATATCTATTATATCTCAAGTTTCCACCCTATAAATTTAATTCAACCAATAAAGTTTGTAAGATTGGGTCAAATCAATAATGCATATTATAGATAAAAATTTTATTCACATTTTTCTAGTAATCTAGTATTTATTAATTACATTATTACATATCAGAAAATTTTATCAAAAAAGTATAGACTACTCAGTTTTCTTTAATATTGTGTTAGTAAATGCTTATATTTTCATTCTTACTAAAAATTGTTTACAGATTATTTTTATTTATTTAGAATCATATTATAATTTTATTGTTATTTTTTGAATTGATAAAACTACTTTAACATGTTTTACCATAGTTATGTTGTATTGTATTGTTGTGGATATAAGTGGATAATCCCTTTCTCCTTGGCTGGTCATCAAAACAAAACATTTATTATAACTAAAAATGTCTTTATGTATAGGTGTACAGCACATAATTATAGCATAATAAATAAATGTAAAGCACATAAAATTACTTTTTCTAGATATATAGATTGAGAAAAAAGTGGGATGTGTATTGTAATATATAGTTTAGGACTGATAGCTAGACACTCCATCACCATTTTTTATATTTATTTACTCGACTTCAGTACTTTTCCTACTTTTTTAGTATCTGATTTCTTTTCTAAACACCCGATTATAATTTCCGACTGAATTCCCAATAAAATAATTTTTACCCGACCCCCTTGAAGACGGCTTCCACAAGCCCCGAAATCGAGGCACGCCTATTTTAATATTATAAACTGATTACGACCATGGTCGGGAGTTCTTTATTTTACCGACCATTGTCGGCCGTACCTTATCTTACCGACCATGGATGGGCGTATAGACACAGCATTTAGTTTTTGTTTTATTGATATTACAATGCTTGTTATGCAATTTATATATGTTATTTTTAATTTCATGAATATTTTTTTAAAAACAAAAACCAAAAGCATTTGAAACTGAATGATCTTTGTAAATAATACTTAAATGGTTACTTTTAAATATTTAAAAGAAAATTAAATTTAAGTGAAGTGTATAATAAACTTATAGTTAATACATAAATTTTTAAAGTAATAATATTGATATTTTATTTTAGCCATCTAGTAATAATTCTAATTCTATTGTATCGAACGATCATGTGGCTATTGGAGTTCCTAATAATTTTGCAACTATTCGAACAACTTCTATAGTCACAAAACAACAAAAAGAACATATGCAAGAAGAAATGCATGAACAAATGTCTGGGTATAAACGAATGAGAAGAGAACACCAGGGTGCATTATTAAAAGTAATTATGCTTACAATATGTTTGTAAATTAAATATATTCATATATATTATATACTTATGTTAAAGCTTGAAGATAGATGTAAACTTGAAATGGAAAGTCACAAACAGCTTTTGGATAAAGAATATGAAACTTTATTGCAACAATTTAGCAAGGAACTAGAAAAATTACAAATTAAACATCAGCAAGAATTAGAAAAGAAGGTATTTTTTAACTTTATAATAATCATAGTTTTAGTTAAAATTAAAATCAATTATATTGTAAGTTATTCATTACAACTTTCCAAGTGTTACTAGTGGGATGCTACTCTCTTCATGTTTCAAAAAATATTAAATTCTGTTTATATAGTCCAATTATATCAATACATTGAATTACTATGTATACATTTACATCAGGGGTTGCCAACCAGTCAATATTTTTATGAATATAGGTAGATCATTATAAAAATTAATTTTAACATACTTGTTGATCGTGTAATAAATTATTACAAAGCAACAATAAATAATTTGCTTATCAAACAAATTTCTTCCTAAAGACCTAAATTCTCCTGGATGTCGATTACCAGGGATTTAAAATTTCAAATGTAGCTTACTTGTTTGAAAGGGTTGGTGACCACTGATTTACATAAATCATATTTTATTATTTTATTATACTATAAAATATAGTATCTTATATCGAGTAATAATTTGTTAGATTAATTTGATTCAGTGACAATGGCATAAATAAATATAACTTAAATTCAGTCACACAAATTCTTGTGATATCATAATTGAAAATGTATCATAAATTCAAAATAGAATTACTTACTGCAGGGCCTTTCCAACTAGTGGTACCCAAAGAAATTTTTACTTAAAGATTTAATTAAAAATTAATTTTTTTTTTATTTTCCTAAGTATCAAATAATAAAAAATGTTAAAAAATTAATGATATATATAGTATATTATATTATATACGTTAAAAAAAATTTGACTCCTAATTTAGTTTTAGAATTGAGGTGGTACGCGCATTGATTATAAAAGTGTCTGGTGGTACTCAATGATAAAAACGTTGGTAACCCCTGATTTGATGAATCAAATTTATGGGAAAGTACTATTTAATAATATAATAGTATTTATTATTTAATAAGAAATTATAGATTTATATTTTTGATAAATTCAACTATTTCAAACAATAAAATAGTAATAATACTTACTTTGCCATATTTTCTTTAAGCTAGCTATTATAGTCATAAACAATTTTTATAATTTATTTTATTATTATACAATTTTTAAAACATTTATTGAGGGAAATTGTCCGTTTACCTAGTGTATGTGATGATTGAGATACATTTAGTGTTTTAATATTCCTTTAATAAGAAAAACAATTAAAATGTTTTTTTTTTTTTTTTTATGCATCAATACAATCATTTCTATAAAAATTGAATTTACTACTTACATATAAAATGTATTTTAATTATAATACACATTGAACCCATATAAAATTATTTTTGCAAAGACTTAGTTTAAATGCAAATGAGGAGAGGCTAAATCCTTATATAAATAATTCAATTTAGATGAAATGTTAATAATTTATGCATGTATATGAATGCATAATTTTATTTTTATTGAAATAAAATTTTATATTTACATTTTACACAGTATGTAAATTATATGTATTAAACAGCTTAACTGGAAGGTGCACAATTGCCTATTGATTGCACCTTGTTGAAAATGTTTTAGGGAAAAAATAGGTCCTTACACCAATTCTTTTTAAGACATCTGAGTGGTTACCTAGAACTTGTATAAGTACTGAAAATTGTATAAATGTATGTGTTTTTGCCAGCTTATTTAAAGTTGGAATGCAAATTTCTTTATATGGTAAGTAGTTGGTGATATACAGGAAACCCTAATATTAAACTTAGACGTATAAACTGAAATGACTATGTTGTTTTATTGTTCGACGGTTTGGTCAAGCCCCAAAGTTGATTACCATTATACCACTTAAAAATGCTATATAGATTATCCATTTAGTTTTCAATGAGAATATAGAACACTAAAGGTCTAATAAGGTTAAATCTTAAATTAAGCACTTTATGCTTGTTTTTAGTGGGATCCAAAGTAAGATGTTTATTAAGTATTAGATCCAGACATTTAGTTTTTGTAGAAAATGAAGTCCAAATAATATTTAAAAAATTAAATTAAACTACATAATAATAATCATAATTTTTTTATTTTAGATGAAACAAAATGTTGCTGCTGAAAAGAAAATAATGAAAGAAATAACTAACAAACAAGAAGCTGATCGCAAGGCATTTGACACTCAACGAAAAAAAGATTATAAAAACAGTAAAGAGCGATGGAAACGTGAGTTATTATTGGATGAATCCACACCTAAGCGACAAAAAGATGCTGCTTTACAGTTAGTATGCATAAATTATAAAATAGTTGTATATTTTAAAATTTATTCTTGGTTAAAGATCTCAAAAAGAAAACCTTAAGCAAATGGAAGCTCAAGAAGAGCACAGACTTATTCGAGGTCAAAAAGACTATTTGGAACTTGAAATACGAAAATTTCGTAGAAAAAGGCTGAATCAATACCATTTGTATGAACAAGGGTTATTAAGAGAAGTATGTATTTATTTATAGTTGCAAGTTAGTGCAGTGGTGCCAAACTACTTTTTAGTAGGTGGTGCAAATACCCATTTTAACCACTCATACCTACCTACTTAATTCAATTATTAAATTTGGATAGAGGAAAGATAAAAAACCTGAGTGGCATGGGTATATAGTTTTAATTTTCCCAGGTGGGTCTATAACAGGCCAGTACCGTTTATTTTACTGAATTTATCCTAAATTATAAGAAACTATAGGACAAAATTTGCAATTACTTTTAATGTTATTTAATGTTTATAGGAACTCGGAAAAAGACAACAACAGTTGGAAACTGCTCATTCTATGTTATTACGACATCATGAAGACACTAGAAACCTTGAAACAAGACAACAAAGAGCTGTTCATGCTTTACGTGCTGATCAAGTTACTAGACAACATGAAACTGAATTACAGCACCAACATGATTATTGTGCTCGTGCTCATCGTGATTTACGGAAGAGACATGCAATGCAACTTCGACAACAACCTAAAAGTCTCAAAGTAAGTTTAATATAAATTGTTTAAGAAAGTGAAAACTGCTATATTTAAGTGAAAGCCATGCCTGTATGTTTTATTTTTGTGTCTCAAACATATTATAACATTCCTAATTTATGTTTCTCGATTCTAATTTTGTATAGTTAGTTTTAATACAGAGGTCTTCAACCTTTTTGGATTCGTGACCCACTTTTTAGGGCCTACATTTTTTACAACTCATGTAAGCTTTGTAATTATTTTTTTACCTTATAAAAATTTTTATTTTAAAAACAAGACTTATCGTTATCCAATTTTAAAGCTTACGCGACTTCCAGTTGAAGACACTGGTCTATTATACAATTTAAAACTAAAAACGTTGTCTATGGATGAGAGATAAATTGCCTTCTATATTTGTCACAAGTTTTCTAAAATATTTTAAATTGTACTATTATACCTAGGTACTTATAAACCCCATTTGAAAAACAGATAATATTCTTACATCTAAGGTCAATATATTAAATATTAAAAATAATTACATAAAATTGGAACTTCTCAACTCAAATTGGCCATTTACACTTGTAAGACAGAATCTGGATTCAATTCGTAAGAGTCCTACTTCAGCTTACTTATATTTAATATTTAGAGAGCAATTATCAAATTTGTAAAAATGAATAAAAACTGAACCTTAGCAGTGTTTTTTTTATATTTTTACTTAAAATAAGTTTAAAGTATTAAAATAATTATTTTTTTCAAATGCTTACTTTTAAAATTTATATATGAATTAAACCTCACTTTTGCGAAGTTTAGTCTTTATAAATTCAATAATATATAAATTTCCACTGATATCAACTATAAATAAACTAGTAAGAGCTGATAAATCTATTTATATGAGTTTATCATCATTGCACTTATTTAAATTAGTACACAATACATTTTAAATTTTATTGTTTTACTGATTATATTACTATATTACTAGATATGTATTAATAATCTTGAAAGGACATAATAAGTAAATAAAAAAGTGGGCAAGTGGGTACCGCTCCGCTGTACATTAGGTGCCGTGTGGATCATTATTATATATTTTAGGAGTGTTAATTTTGAATCCAATGATAGTTATCATTGTATATGAAAAACGATTCTGAACGAAGATGATTTGTCAGCCTAGGATATAATTTCCAGTAATTGGTGAAAAAGGTGGTTTATGTTTTAATGGCCTGAATACACCAAAATTTAAGTTCTTTTATCATTATTGTAAGCTAAACTCATAAAAAACCTTTATATTTTGATAGAGTCAACAAAATTTTATCGACACTTCAAAAAAATTTTTTTTAGAAAAATTGAAAATTTCAATTGTCTATAAATAGCTCAAAAAAAGTCATAATTTTTTGAAAATTTAACTGTATATAGGTAACACTGACATAAACATTTGGTGAAAATTTCAAGTATGTACAGTGATTATTTTTTGAATTACAACCATATAAAAAAATCGATTTGGTCGAAAACTGGTTTTGTTTAAAAATTCCAGTTTTTCCATCAATTTTTTTTGTTTTTCTCGATTTGTTTGAAAACTGTTTACTTTTGACCTCTATAATGGACCAAGGATATTCACTTTTAAATCGGAAACCACCCCCAAAGTTTGACTAGTATTTCGACTAGTCATGCTGTACAAAAAAAAAAAAACACACATCATTGTAAAATCAAAACATTCATCACTTAGTTTAGAATCTAATAATTATGTGTATTAATATTTTAGCACAAAGAAATGCAAATTCGAAAACAGTTTAGAGAAACATGCAAAACTCAAACACGACAGTACAAAGTATTAAAAGCTCAAGTACTGGCAACTACAACCAAAGAAGAACAAAAAACTGTAATAAAAAAACTTAAAGAAGAACAACGACGAAAATTAGCATTGCTCGGAGAACAATATGAACAAAGTATTTCCGAAATGTTACAAAAACAATCTGTAAATTATTGAATTATTTTAACTTTTTTAAAATCATGTTTAAATTATCTTCATAAAATTAATTTATACTTTTAAGATACGACTCGACGAATCACAAGAAGTTGAGTGTCATGTGCTTAAAGAACGTTTACGATATGAACTTGAAATATTAATGGCATATCAATCAAAGAATAAGATGCAGGCAGATGCTCAAAGAAATCGCGAGAAAAAAGAATTAGAGGATCGTATCTCAGTTCGAAGATCATTACTTGAGCAAAAGGTGCTGTGCTTAAGATTCTCAAAACAAAACTTATCAATATTTTTAAATATAAAGTATAGAACTTAAAAAAATAAAAAAATAAATTAACAAATAATAGAAAAAAAGTATTTTTTTTATGTAAATTGAATACTAAATTTTTGAAGAAAAATCCTCATTTTGTATAAAAGCTTAATTAAGTATACATTATTATTGATAGCATGTTTTATCAAAATTTATTTTATAAAATTTCAGATGGAAATGGAAACAAAACAATTTCTACAAGAGCGTGGCGAACGTATTCGTCTCCTTCGCGAAAAACAAGAAAGAGAACTAGAACAATTTGATGAAGAGTCAGCTCGTTTAGGCTTTAGGTTACTATTTATTTTTTTTTTTTTTGTATTGCCTAATCTTTGATTATTAATTGTTCAATGTGATATTTTTTTAGTGCCTTAGCGATTGCCGAAGCATCAAGTCTTGAACAGGATAGTTTGTCTGGCAGTGTGCTTAGCCTAGCACGTAGCAACAGTACTAACTCATTTCATGATGGAAATCTATAGCCTCTCGTATTTCTGTGTAAATAATTTTACTATCTACCCTTTCTAACAGCTTTTTAATATTTACACATATCAAGTAGTAGACAAATTTCTCATTTAAATTTGATTCTACTTAAATATTTTTATCATATTCAGTATTAGAAAGCTTAATTAACGGATTAAAATTAACATATTTTCTTGAAAACAAATTAATGAAATAGCATTGTATAATACCATAACATTTTATTTGTATAATTATAATTACCTACTGTAATCCCATGATACATTTTGTAGACATTGTTTTCTTTTGTAATTAAATAACGAAAAATGTGAACAAAATGATTTACTTTATATATACTTATATATATTATTATTATTGTAACGTTTTTATTATGTACATATATCTATTATAATAAGTTTAAAATATTTAAATGTATGTGTTGAATGTATTTGATTTTTTTGTTCTTGTGGATAATTTGATTTTTTAAATTAAAAGTTTACATTGCTTTTAAAGAACATAATAAATTATACAATGATTCTGATGACTTTTTTTGATTATTCAAATATGAATTATTATATAGACAATACAACTTGAAAACTATAAAATCGAATCAATACAAAATAAATAATTGGAATAATTATAGCTGTTCAGTACTAATTACTTTTGTTTAATATGGTACAAATAGCGATAAGGTTTGATGATATTCCAAAATAAGCAGACACAATTAACACAAAAAAATACTTATAAATAAAATATAGGAATTAAAAAAAATATTCAATTATTGAATTCATTCAGTGTTTTTATTAATACATATTTTATTTTTTACATTTTTTATTTGATTCATTAGGATTCCTTTTCATCCATTGTTTTTGCACTGAACCTTTGAAACCAAGCATGGCAGATTTGGAATAAACATCTTTTGTAGCGAATGGAGACAATTTAGCTGTATAATCTGGGTCTAAAGCATTGGTTTTAGATTTAGCCAATCTAGATGGTCGTTGATGAGGCATCGGTTGATCTTCTACTAATCTTGGGTTGACTGCATGTTTACCACCTTGTGGTTTTGGTAATGAGTACTTTTTACCTTTAAGATTTAATGGTCTTTTACCATTAATGTATATGCATTGTTTTCCATTTTCATCCAAATATACAGCTACTCGTTTCAAGCTTTTGTTCCCACATTTTGGGCAAAATAATCTCGTCATATTTGATGTCAATGTAAAACATCCATAACAGCGCCTTATGTAAGTCCGAACTTCTTTGATAACCCGGCCATCTAAAGCAATAATAGAAAGACCTATTTGTTTGAGCACGTTTTGTACAGCATAATCAGTGGTAATGCAACCGACTTTGGCTTCTTGCTCAGTAAGATCATCTCCATTACTTTTATTGATATCTTTTATATTATTTTCTGTAATCCAACCGTCATCGATATCCAATTCAGACACATCATCACTCAGCCGGTCTGGATCGTAAAATCCAACAGTACTTTCATTAACCTGGGGTTTTTCAAATACAACTGATTTAGAAATTGGTTCAGCGTTCAAGCCGTCTATACCATAATTTTCTTTGTGTATTTGATAAGCCAAAGCTATTACTTTAATATCGGTAACGGATAGATTTGGATAGTCACCAGTTTTTTTTGAAAAGTCCACAACAAACTGAATGTGTTCGGGGAATACGGTTTTAATGTTGAGAGTGTACGGCAATACCGATAAATCTGTTTTTTGACGTTTGTTTGTCACTTCGTTCACCACCTCTTGTATGGTGTGGATGTTCACACCGAAATCTTGGAGTGGTGCTTTGTCAATGAAACCAGCAGTGTCCACGATCAAATGTTCAATTTTATTCATTTTAAATTCGTAAGTTCATCGAACACACGTGAGAAGTAAGTAGTACTTACTAAGTACGCAACGAGTGTAAAATCCTCAATGCCAATTGAAGATTTTTGAATGACCAATCAGAGAATAATGATTACTGATTAACTGATAAGTGTTTGTTTTCGTAGATCAATAGTGATAAGCTACTTTGTATGTTCGGTTGCTTTTTTTCATGTTACCGGCACTAAATAATATAATGTTACGTACCACTATTAACTATATTCCCAACCATTTTGAGACTATTACACATGAGACCATAAATTAGGTTAGATTTAAAAAATACCCCCTCCCATCCAAAAAAAAAAATTTAGTTAAAAAAAGATCTAGATAGGCAACTCACTTGGCCAATACCATTAAAATAAAAAATTAATCCTTACATCATAGACTTCGTCAATTACGTTCTTTACAACAACAAAAATTATCACTGCAATAAAATAAATAAAGGAATAATAATACAAACAACTCATCCTCCCCCTGGCCTTCTATGGAATTCAATTTTGGGGAACACACAAAAACTCAAACATAAAAATTATTCAATCTTTCCAATCAAAAACTCAAGAACATATATCAATGCCCCTTATTGGTCTATTAGTAGGTAATCGAACCTTCCATAATGATCAACTATAAGTAGGTATATAATTCTATTAACGATTCCAACAAACTCTTTTTTAATTTATTCTCTCAAGACCTTTCAAATACAAATTATAATACCAATCGACAAAAAAGAAAATGTTCCAGGGACCTATTAACCTAATTATTATTATTTACACCTAATTTATGTAATAAAAAAAAATAATTAAATAAAAACATGTATAAATATATAAAGTCTTGAACTTGGACTAGAATAATACGTTATTACTATTTTTATATCTACATATTGCTGTGTAATATCACTGGATTTTTCTTTTATAATAAAGTTTCTCCTGTCATTTTTTTCTCCATGATAAAATTTACTTATTGTATTTATTCATAGAGATAGTACAATGTACCTATATGACATATTATTTATAATATTATAACATGAACAAGCAATTATTATAGAGGGAGTATTTAAATATTTCTACTTTTTAAATTTTTTTTTTCGTTTTGTGTTTATAATATTTTTTTTCTAAATCAAAAAGATTAAAAATGTTGTACAAGGTAAGTCATTTTTACAGCAATTAAAACTATCAAAAATACATAGTCACCATTTTTTTTTTTTTTTTTAGACATTTGAAGGTCGCATTTTTACAAAATTGTATATTATGTGAACGAAACATTATTATAACGATTCTAGTTAGGTTATGTCTAGTTATGTTGAATAAAGTACCTAAGTCTAAATAAAATAATAGTAGCAACTTGCTACTTTTCACCATAATATATGTACCTATATTATAATATTATTTCCAATACACAAAATAGAATAACAAAAATGTAATTATTTCATAATTTATAATATATAATAATAATGTATAAGCGATGTTATCGAGAATAATGTGTTCAAAATAATATTATTATATAGGTACCAGATACTAACAGATTAATAAAGTACCAGAAATAAGTAAATTATAAGTCATCGTTAGAAATATAGTCTAAGACAGTGAGACATGATACCTACACATCAACTGTCACTGTACAAAATTGTTTTTGGTACCGAGGGAACGATTTATGATAATTTATTGAATTCAAATTTTAACACGTCATCGTAAAGGATGATGACCTACCAGCTATTACTTAATGATGAGATATCTACATAACCTATATGTTTCGTACACCTGAAACGGCTGAAACCTATTATAGAAGAGCGACTTCATTGGTTTTTTCTTTTATTCGTATTCGAGACCCGTTATAAATATATACAGATATATAGCATTATTAATAGTTAATACCAATGTATTCGAACAGTCATAGACATGACACAAATATAATATGTGCTGGGGGAGGGGTTGTATTGCCTTATTGGGCATGGTTAAAATGTTAAATTCAATATTGTATATATAATGCGTATTATTGTTAACGTTTGCTATCTTAATCAATCTAAAAGTACAGCCAAAGCCGTTGGGTGCAGCCACCATCTTCCTTAGATTATATTATATTCAAAGTAATAAATTAAAATAATAATAAAAAAAATGTCTTATTGTTCTCACGAGTAGTGGTACTTATAACAGTTGACATATTGTGTTTACATTAAATACCTATAATAATAAAATCAAAAGTCTATTGTATAAAACATAAAGAGTGATTCATAATTAAACATACCTTATCCCCTTTTCTTCTTAAACAATTTAAAGGCTGTATTGTTGGATAATTTAAAAACTTTCCGTTCCCACGTTTGAATGTTTGATGATAGTATTATTATTTGGAAGCTAATAATATTCAAATGATCTATTAATTATTAAATTATTTATTAACTTAATTTTATTTTAATTTTTTTTTCACCATTTTTGAATTCAATACATATTGTTTATCTAACCATTCCGTTTCGGAAATAAAAAGCAAAAACATTAATTTATTAAATTTAAGATATTCTCGACTTTTTATAAAAATTACAACTTTTTGACGTTTTTCTTTAACTTAGTACATTATTGATTATAAATTATAATTAAGAGTAATTTATGTATATTTTATGTTCCTATACACTGCAAAAAAAAAAAAAAATATTTATAATTTATGTTAAAAAAAATAAAAATAGACGTTACGTGTTTAGGTGAATTCTACAACCCCCATGCCGGCCATGCCCCATCTCAGTTTTATTTAAATTAAAAAAAATGAAATTGCACTGATTTAAATTAACTTAAATAATATATTATATTAGAATACTTACATGACTATGACTGTTTGAAAATGTAATCCAGATTCAGAGCCGTATTTACACTTAGGTCAATGATAATTGTACCCACAGTCTCCGACGCTATACATAGATATTCTTTTCAAATTGTTTTTATATGTTTTTGAGTTTTAACAATACCTTATTAATATATTAAATTTTTGAAATTATTATTAAAATTTAAAATGCATAGTCACATTTCATGCTACAAAAAATTATGAATATCAATACCTACAATATATATTTTTTTCTTGATTATTTTTCTTGATCAGCAAAACTTTCAATGATATTTTTTGTAGTGTGGTTTCTTTGTGATACCTATGTGATATCTACATTATAACCAACCAATTAATTTAGTCGTTCTTCTTTTATTGACCATTGTCGATCTTAAAAAGTTCTTAATTTTCTTGAATGTAGAGATAGACTTGAACAATTTATAGCTGGAGTAGGTACATAGTATTATTCTCAATAACATGTCATATGTATGGTCAGTATGGACAGACTTCAACAAGCTCGTTTTTTCATATACAAACATTCATTTCTATTTTTTTTTTTTTTTTTGAAAAAACACGATTTTGTTTTTTAAACTTTACACATTATACATGTCAAAATAAACACATTCTATAAAAAAATGAAAACCTTAAGTAATTCTTGTATACGTTTTGCAATGCCTCAAAATTTTTTTGAACTTAAACGGCTTTTATAGGTGATATCATAACTATAAATTAAATTTTCATAAGCAATTTTTTTCTATTTAAATCAGATTTTTCTAAAGCCAAGTATTAAGTGTTAATTTTGAAATGTTCGAATTCTTCATCAAAGACCTGTTCCTCATTATCGCCTTCATCAAAAAATCAAGTATGTTTTTTTACGTTGGTTACTTGTTTTTAAATTTTAAATACCACATTTTTCAATAGCTCTATTTTTTTATCGTTTAACTTAAATATGTAAATATGCAATCAAAGTATAACGCCAAATAGCATGTATAAAAACTATCAATGACTGATAAATTTCTATTTTCTATAATACAAAATTAAATTGTTTGTAATTTCTTATTATACACACTAATTAAGCAGTTCTCAATAGCTGTTTAATTTTTATATTAAAATAACATTTAAATCTATGATATCACTTATCAGTTATCATTATTCAACAAATCACATCATAAATCATAATATGGCAGTATTATTATTACTCGGTAGGCTGTAGTATCATGATCCAGCCGGTCTAGGTAATGATCATACAACTATAATCGTCATTATTCTAAGACAAAATTTGTTCTATGTTGACTGTGTTAGTACCGCTTAGACTAAGAAAGAAAGGTCAAACAACTTATAAAAAGTCCAAGAAGATACTCACACAAATTTTTATCCAAAAAATATAATGTATTAATATAATATTACGCTTTACACCGTACAACAGTGTGGTGCCTACCACCCCTTAAATACAGCCCAGTCCAGATTTCAAATAAATATACGAAATTATATAATTATGATAAAAATAAAATAATTATTTGAACAATTAAAGTTTATATTTCTATATTATATATTTATACAGCTGTCATTTAGTAGGTATGTGGTCTAAAAATACCAGGTATAATACCCAACACCAGAAAAAATATTATAACCATTTTGTTTTAATTTTGTACCGATGATAAATAACAAAATTATATAACTAAGAATATTTTTGTAAAAATAAAAAAATGTTACCACGATTAATAATAATTCATATTTATTTAAAGAATATAAAAATATTATACTTAACTAATTTCTTGATTTGTATAAAATTTTTTATACATAGTCGAAGTGATTTTTACAAACTCTCTACCTCCACCTGCAGTAATGGGATCAACAAAATGTTCAGTATAAATTAAACTCATATAGAAGACCGCATACTTAATGACAGACTTATTTAAGTGACATCAATGTTTTGTATATATATATTTACAGAGAAAGATGGAAAATTAAAATAATAATATATATTTAAAATAATTAGTAGCATAATAGTGGACTATAGAAACAGAATATAGAGACACAGAGTAAGACATAAGTGTACAGTGAAGACCTTTGAATCTTTGAATCATTCCCAAATTCCAAATAAAGCAAATTGAGCCCGGCGACGAACTAATATAAAGAACTTAATATAGTAAATAAAAAGTAAATATATCAAATATAATATCTATAGTACAAAATAATAAATTGACTTAATGACTAGTGATTACGTATATAAAATGACAAGGCAAGTTATACGATATATACATTTTTCTTTAATAGATACTTTATTATATGTATATTTAATATTTATATTTTATGAAGATTCTACTACCTATTATACATATTCTAAAGTCATAAATTAGTTAAATTTAAATAATAATATGACTGTACATCAAAAGTTAATTTTTTGATTAATTCTTAAAAATAGAATAAAAACGAATTAATTATATATAAAAATAGGTAAGTGGGTACCACTTTGCTGTACATTAGGTGCCGTGTGGATCGCTATTATACATTATAGGAGGGTTAAATTTGAATCCAATGAGAATTATCATTGTATACGAAAAACGATTCTGAACAAAGATGATTTGTTAGCCTAGGATATAATTTTTAGTGGTTGGTGAAAAAGATGGTTTATATTTTAATGGCCTGAATACATCAAAATTTAAGTTCTTTTATAATTATTGTAAGCTAAAATTATGGAAAATCTCGTATTAAATTTTCAACTCTCAGCTACTTATACAAAATTTTTTTATGAATTATTCCTACAAAATAATTTGCAAGTATTCACGATTTTGACGAATTTTTGTCAATATTTGAACTTCATACGCTAATAAAAAAAAAATTGTGTCTATGTATTCTTATAATTTTTTAATCACTATAATAATAACTTATGAGAAACATTGTATTAAATTTTCGAGTATTTTTATTAGGGCCAAAAAAATGTTATCGACACTTCAAAAAAAAAAAAAAAATGAAAATTTCAGTCGTCTATAAATAGCTCAAAAAAAGTCAAAATATTTTTAAAATTAAATAATGTAAAGAAAATGACAATCTAAATAACTGGTAAAATTTTCAAGTATTTACGACTTATACTTTTTGAATAATAACAAATATTTAAAATCGTTTGAGGATAAATCGTTATCGTTATACGCTATTTCGTAAAAATTTAAAACTCAAACGCGCTTAAAATTTTTCCTATAATGATGCTTCGAGTTTTCTTTATAAATACTTTAAGGAAAACTTATGAAAAACTTAGTGTTGTATTTTTAATCCTTAGTTATTAACACAAAAAATTTTATGATTTTTCAACTTCAAAATTACACGCAAATTTTCGCGTTTTCGGGAGAGATTTCGTAAAACTTTAAACTATAAACGCTTATAAAAAAAAATTGTGACTAACGATTTTTTATTTTTTTTAGCTACAATAATAAAAACTCATAAGGAATCTTGTATTAAATTTTCAAATCTTTTTGGTAATCCAAAATTTTTTTATCGAAACTTTAAAAAAAAATTCTCATAAAAAACGAAAATTTCAGTGGTCTTTTTATAACTCCAAAAAAGTTAAGAACAATTTATATAAATAGGTAGTTTATATAATTATAATTATAATTAATAATTAGGAAATATCATAAAAATTAAAAAAAATATAAAAGAAAAGAAAAAGCTCAAAAGTCTCTCAAATGTGTAACCTAGCTACGCTTTGCCAATATGATTTCATTTTATTTTATTTGTTTCTATGGTAATAAACGAAGCCGTAATTTTTATATTACCTACACAATCTTGTAGTTGTACATTTTTTCTTCTCTAACTGTTTTTATTTCCAATATCATTTCGAAAAACGAAAAATGACCTCTTTAAAGTACCAGCTCAAGAACATTACCTTTAAGAAAATATGCTACACTTGTGGTTTTGAGCAAGTTTAAAGGGAGGAAAGTGTTTACAGAATAAAAAAGAAATAAACATCATTGTAAAACCAATACATTACTCATTCCGCTCAGAATCTAAAAATTACATTTTAAGAGGGCAATATATTATTTATACATATTTATATTGGTTGATAGTTATATTATAACATCTATACAATCTGCATCCGTCTCACAAACAATATGAGAAAAAATAAATTTTATTCTTCCGTTGAAACTTGAAATATTATTTTATCTTAATTTTTTTTTAAATGTTTAATTTATACAAATAAAAGTGTAATTATGAGTTTTTTTTTAACATTTCTAGTATGTTTTGGGTAGATAACTCACAACCCACTCTGCCTTATTGAGTTATAAAATATTTTCCCTTTGTATATACTCTAATGGTGCATCTTTAGGCTTTAATCAATATTTGAAAGTTTTTAAAATGTCTGTGATACATTCGAATTTTTAATGCAATCATTTACTAAAAAAAAGTAGTAATGATTTTGTTAAAAATTACAAGTCAGATGTTGGTTTCGAGTTTAGAGTGCCAAATTCTCTCTTAAAGAAATTATAAAAAAAAAAAATGTGGTTTATTTGTTATGTAGTACTATTTATTTTAGAAAATAATTTGTCCTGTAGCTATTTAGAAGTTTTAGGAGCTTATATTATACCTATGTTTAACTTTGCTAGTTATAGTTGCTATTGCCGAGAGATCATTTTTTAAACAGAAAATAATCAAGATTTATTTAAGAAACTCAATAAAACAGACGACAGAACCGATCATTAAATATTGCAGTTTTAAACATTAAACAACATCGTACTAAAGAGTTATCTTTATAGATTCGATTTTAACAGAATTTTCAAATTTAAAGGTAAGGAGGAAGAAGTTTTAAAGTAAGTAAGATTTATATTTTGATTATTTTAAATAGTCCTATATAATAGTTACATTTTATATCACATGAATTTCTTTATTTTGTTTTTTTTTTTCAAAGTAACTGAGTATATAGAATTTAAATGTATTTCTAATGATACCATTTTTGATCTTTAAATAGATTTTTCTTTGTTTACTGAACACTGATACAAAATATTTGAAAAATCATCTTTTGAATTTTGATACATCATAATTATAATAAAATTGTGTACGTTTGAAAGTGATTTAAAGGAGGGAGGATATATGGTATATAGATTAATGGCCATTGAGTATTGGGGCACAAAAACCTAACTTATAGTATTGACTATTGAGGCGCTCAATAGATAATAGTCAATATTACATAATATACGTCATACATAGCCACATAGGTACTATTATGAATGTCATCACTGTACATCTGTAATCTGTATGAATGGTATTGTCAGTACCTACATTAATACACTATGAGTCATTGTTTTCAATATTTATATAATTATTGATTATATTGGAAATAGAATATACAATAAAATATAACTGTTTATTTGTATTATAAGGTCGTAAGACTCATAAAGTCATAAATTTATAGTAATAAACATACTTGTCTTACAGTTTGTACTATAGCTGTTTTATTAATATTTTTATTATCATTATAATTTAAATGTAAATTTGATTTATCATACATACCGCTTCTATATTTAAAATAGATAATCAAGCATTGTATTTTGTACCTGTAATACATGCTAGACAGTAGGTGGACATACTACCGTGCTTAATCATTTGTTATTTATAACATCCGGTCAGTCGGTCAAACTAAAGAAATTAAAGGGTGTGGCGTGTAGTTGACATTGCCCAAATTTGATGGCCATAATTACATTACATGTATGGAATGACTGAACGATGAATGTATAATTATCTTCTGCTTTACCCATTTTCCGCACTCTGACATTATAGCGTATTGGTACAAATACATGAACAGTATTCGTATAATATTGCTAGTTATGATTATATGATTAAAAAATATAAATCTAATTTAGATTCATTGATATTAAAATATTTATTACTGATGTGACATATTACATTATTTATGCATTGTAGGTATTAATGCCAAACGGCAGTCATGTATGGGTAAACACAAATAAAGTTAATATAATAAATAAATAATATGTTACATATTATTACATATTATGTAACTGCAGTTAGTATTGAACATAATATTATTATAGTATCCTACATACTATAGAGTATTAACCTTTTACGTAGGTACCTATATTAGAGTGTATGTTGAATAATCGATAGGTATAGGTACATACTACATAATAATATTATGCACTTATACTTACAAGCGTTGTTATATTATATAATTTATAAGCATACAAAATACTTGGGTATATTATTTTTAGATTTAAATGATTTGTTGATAAACTTCAATACATCATCAATAAGATAACCGTTAAATTTATAGTTCTAATATGTTTATTTATGAAAATAAATTCCTGATCACTCACGCAGTACCTAAATTTAAATTTAAAAGTTATATTATAATTATCTATAATATTATACTGCATTGATATGATACGAGTATATAAATAAAAATGAATACATTATCTTTTATTATTTATTAACCGATATGCATATAATTTCACATTACCACTGTAGTTACAATGCATTTTACAGGGCATTTTACCGTAGATAGTCACCTATACAGTTATAACTCATAATATACCTATATATATATAAATCTACCTCCTATTGCTCTTCGAAAGTCTATTATGCCGTGGCCGCCCCGTGGATCAAGAGTGTAACTCAGTGCAAGCAAGCGCAAATACCTATATTAATATACCGAGATTATGTACAGTGTACACCAATATACATATATATATTGTTGTATATACAATAGACGTTCTTAAAAAAAAAAAAAAAACATTGCTTTTTCGTCTTGTATTAAGCATGATTATTTTTGTTATTATTATTTTTTTTTTTTGCTACCGGTACTTATAATTATTTTTACAATTAAATTAATCCGACCTTCGCATCTTTATAACACTCACACAGCATGAAATTGTACTCATTGTTTCGTCGGTGGCATGTGCATTATATGTCTAAGCTCAATGATGAATATAATATATTATACGTACCTATGGGCTATAACATACACTATATTGTATAGGTGCAATACATACCTACATGCCTAGTTTCATGCTTACACACAATACATACAACACTTGTTGTAAAAAAAAAAACCGTTTTGAATCATATTATAGTATATTATAGATAATAGGTATATTTATAGTAAATGCACGTTGCACTTAACAAAATAAAAACTAAAAATACATTACACATGACCACATTTCTCACACCACGCTTTCGAAACGATTCCTATTTACAATATTTACATAAATTATAGTGCACGTGTATATCCGTTCAACATAATCATCGCTGCTGCAATATCCTGACACTTATCAATAACGATCATCGAATATTATATTATATATACGCCTAAATGTTTAATTTACACCTGTACTCTGCAGATCTATATCGCAATAATTACTATCTGTGAGGACAATTGTTATATTTTGCTTTATTATCGCTAGTATAGGTACAATTCAGTGAGTGGTTGATTTATGGTTGGAGGGAGGAGGGAGGAGAGCGAGGTCCTCTACAATTTTTTTGATAACATTTATAATACAACTCTACTAATTACTATTTTCAATAGAAATATTTTTTATCAACCGTATACATTATTTATGTTATTTGTATTTCGCAAAACTGTATTACTTACCTGTATAAGATAAAAAAGTTAATTTTATAATTAATTTAACAATTTATTATTATTATTATACTACATAATAATGTATATGTATGGAATATAATTTAATTTTAATTTTTAAAAAATATGAATTTATCTAGGTACATTTAATTAATAAAAAATATTTAATATTTTTAACGTGAATAATTTACTATCTTTCAACAATGTTTGTTTTAATTACTCATAATAGTACGTATAGAGTTAATATACTATACTTAATTCCAAGCTTACCTACATGGCTATGCATACTCGTGTACCTATATTGTAATTATTTGTTTTAAGGATTGACTACGGTCGAGTGCTTGCTACGCCCCTCACCGCAAGTTAAGTTGAGTTTAATAATTTCAAAAAACGCTAATTTTTTTTTTTTTTTTACTCAAAAATTCGTTTCTTTTACTTTTAAATCAAAGTACTAACACCGCAACCATAAATTATTGCAACTATTATATACCACGAATATCAACGGTTAACACCGGTGGACTTTTAAAATATCTCTCGACCCTCGTTCGAAATGTCCTAGTTAAAGATATCCTTATTAATATTATTTCTTATTTCATAAATATGATTTTATTCATTTTTGTTTTGGAGACCCTCATTTTACAAAAAAGTATTTTTATAATAATATGTCAATTAATATTTATTAGTTATTGTTATTATTAGTTATGCAAAAAAATATTTTTTTCTGGTATTTTATAACGTTGCTCCGTAAGTAAAAAAATGTCTTTTTATTTGCATTTTTTGACAAAATTAACTTTAAATGCATTTTTTTTTACGATTTTAGTGTATTTTCTTAGTTTTAGAGTATTTTTCATAAAGTAGTTCATAAAATGAATAAAAATTGTTGCGATTAATACGAGACTTTTTGATAACTGCCGACGGTACGAATAATAAATTATATAGCACGACAAGTTATCGCAGATAACAATTTTATCATAGTTAGGAATCGATAAGTATTACTGAATTTTAGTAACCAATTAGTACGTCCAGAACTAGACAAGTAACAAATACTATAGTAACATTACTATAAAAATAAAAAATAAAATATAAAATTTTTTTCCCAATTTTTAAGCTATAATAAATATAATTTAAATTCATTTTTATAGTGCATTTTTTGAGATTTTTAAGTCATTTTAGTATTTTTTTAATGGCATTTTTTGAGGTTTTTTAGAGCATTAAAATCCCAGTTCTATTAATTAAGTGTTAAAATATAAAATATATATGGTAATAATACAAAAATATAAATAAATCATTATTTAAAAATTTTTTCTAGATTTAGTTGATACAATTATAGTATCAACTGAGAAATCAAATGAGATTTTCTTTTTACATCTTTAATCGTAGCACGTAGATACTTGAAAATTTTACCAGTAATTTAGATTGGCATTTTCTTTACATGATTTAATTTTAAAAATATTTTGACTTTTTTTGAGCTATTTATAGCTATTTTTATTTTTCAATTTTTTTGAAAATTTTTGTTTGAAGTGCCGATAAAGTTTTTTTGGCCCAACCAAAATACTTAAAAATGTAATACAAAGTTCCTCATAAGTTATTCTTATAGTAATTAAAAAATATTATAAGAATACATAAACACAATTTTTTTTATTAGCATTTTTGAATTTCAAATATTGATAAAAATTCGTCAAAACCATGAATATTTGCAAATTATTTTGTAGACATAATTCATAAAAATGTTGGTATAATAGTAGCTAAGAGTTGAAAATTCAATACGAAATTTTCCATAAGTTTAGCTTATAATAATCATAAAAGAACTTAAATTTTGATAAAGTCAGGCCATTAAAACATAAACCATCTTTTTCACCAACCACTGAAAATTATATCCTAAGCTGATAAATCATCTTCGTTCAGAATCGTTTTTCGTATACAATGATAATTATCATTGGATTCAAATTTAACCCTCCTATAATTTAACCCATTTAAATTGTATACATATACATATTACATAGTATATATATATTTAATTGTATGATTAGTTTCATTATATGAATACAATTGTTATAAGTGTTAAGTTGTTATGGAATGTTAAAAAAAACTTTTTTTAATTGTATAGGTATGTATAATTGTAGAAAAGCTGCAAGCCCATAACATTTTTTTGGTGGGCCTGGTCTATAGTCCGCTTAGCCCCCCTTAATCTGGTTATGACTGTTAGATATGTTTTTCTAACTCGTTGTTGTATTGAGTTGAAATTTGAAAAAACAAAAGTATTTAAAGTGATTACTACTTCAAATTATATATATTGCTAATAAAAAAGTTGTTTGTCGTTTGTATTTTGATTGTTCTACGGTATCATCATGTACTTTGTTTTATTTTCATTTATACATAGTCGGATAGTCCCATTGACCATAAACATTCATGATTTAGTACTTAGTAGTTTTCGGTTGTTTGAACTTAGTTGCGACTAACACGTCATAATATAGATCCCAGGCGACGATGATGAGATTAGAAATTGCCTAAATCTTGCTCCTTAAATAAAAAACAGCTCTTAATACTCGTTTTCGTTAGCTAAAATTTAAAATAATAATATGATTATGATATAGTAATACATGTGTTTTTATTTTTTATTTTATTTTAGATTTATATTACATCATAATAATATATCAATTATCATAATATGGTAAGAATGTAAGATGATAATTATAAATATACGTATATTGTATAATATTATAGGTACATTAATATATTAGGTTAAAGACAGCTATAGCCCTATAGATACAAATTGCATTTACCAACAATATTTTAAAAATAATAACTTTATTATATAAAAATTACTATAAAGTTGTCATTGGGGCATCAATATAAGTTGGCGAGTTATCCATTAGCCATTAAGTATTGTATTTTGTGTCTGTGATCAATAGAAATTCTTTCTTACACTCAAAGATCTTGTAAATTTTATGCAGGCATGATAATATGGTTAAGACATCCTCCGATATAAAGAAATGTTGCAGTTATATTGTGTTATATTGTCATATTGACATAGGTATTTCAGGTATTTGTCTAATATTGAAATACGTACTAGGTATTTTGTATTCTTAATATATTTCAAAAAAGTGTTATAAACACTTATTTTTGATCCTGTGTAAAGAAATAATGTATAATTAATATACTTAGCTATGATATGTATTTTTTTTAGTAGAAAAATTCTCCGGTAAATACCTTTGAAGGAGGTTTCTTAGTTTCTGACAACCAGATTTGGTATGTATTTTGGAGAGTAAAATATTTTAGTATAAAATTTTCCCAGTACTTTATAAGCTAAATAGAAAAAAATAATAATTATTTATGTTTAACTATAAAAGTTTATGACAAAATTGATTTAGTTGTAATTCAAAAATGAATACCTACTATAAGTATACACTAGAAATGTTCACAATATTTTTAAATTATAATATTTTCTCATTATGTTAAAAAAAAAAATGTTCTCTTTATGAACTATCTTTAAACATTTGTAATTTTTTTTGATTTATGTATGGAATATTTTTTTTTGTTTATCAACATTTGACTTTAAAATGGACCAGTTATTTCATTCAAAATAGTTTTTCCACGTAGGTATGTAATGATTTATCATTAATTTTAATTTAACCCGCCTATTATAACAGTGACTTATAATCAATGACGGAGAGCACTCAACGCCTACTATAATTTGCAGCAAAACGATATTACGGTTTTTTTATTTTGAACTTACAAATATTTAACACAAAAAAAAAATATATATTTATAATATAAAACGCATAAATAATTAAATATTTAATGAATTAAGCATTGCAGTTCTGTAGAAGGATTTCATATTAATCATGTTTTATAAATAACTTGCATGCTATACATTAATACATTATATTATAGTCTAAATTATTTATTATAGACTTATAGTCTCTTTAATAAATCATTTTTAGTATTAGATATTATATAATAACTAAAACGTTTTAATATTTAGGTATCATGTAAATGTTTTTTGGAAATTATAATTGTTTTATTGTAGGTAATAATGCCTAAATCCAAACCTAAGAATAAATATGTCAGTATTATAGTAGGTGTACTTACAAAAAAATTTTTCAATTATTTTAAAATATTATTGGGTTTCACTACATTTACCGATTTATCTTGCTACACACATAAATGCTATTATAACAATAGTATAATCAAGGTCTAACCAATCTTAGAAAGGAGGGTGAACCGGGGCACTTGTCCCGGAAGTCTTGGTCGGGGGGTTACAAATTACCAAATAACAGTACCCAGTAGTATATTGAGGGGGGTGCTAATTTTATACTTTGCTGTGGAAAAAGAATATTCTTGATCCGGTCCTGAGCATAATACCTATGTCCTATATGTTTAGCGTATAATATTTCGAGCAATTATGTAATAAAATATAATTATTTAAGAATGATATAGTAAAAAAATGTAATAATATAGACGAATCATGCAAATAGGTAAAAAATTATTATATAATAGTAATCACTGATTCCACTACGTTCATACCTAAGGCTATAATCGTGTAATCGTCAGCAATGAGTAATAATTAAATAATAATAAACTAATATAATATTATAATGTATACTGCTACTGCACAATGCATATGCATAATATATAGTATTATTGTATTATAATATTCTAAGCGCCGGCGTGACCTTAAAAACACAATTATATTACAATTTCCAACCGTATTATATTACGCTGTTATGTATCAGTGCACGCACAAAATGAACGCATTTAATCTAAAACTCAGTTTCCGACCAAACGCCCCTCCCTCCCACCAATTTAGGGACACCATGTTTTCATTATCATCATTGAGATTAAAACAATATTATAATATACTTCTCATACACACATATAAACACATATTACACACACAAAAGGTAGGTTAGTGGTTATGTTTCTGTTTTATACGTTAGGTATTGATTGAGCCACTTGGATGTGTTAAATTTAAATTAAATGATATATACCTACCAATGATTCTGAACTGAACCGGGATGTCAGTCTAGGTTGAATTTGTGTAAGTTGCGTAAAATATTAACAAATTAAATTGAATTAAATTATGGTTTTGAATTTTCAACATACTTTTTAATTAGTAAATTAACAACTTATTATAGGAACCTCGTACGAATTAAATTTTTTGGAAACTTATAAAAAATTGAAAATTGAAAATATCTATATATAGCTCAAAATATTTTGAAAATGTCAATATGTATAAAATTTAAATATTTGGTGAAAATTGCAAGTGCGATAAGTAGGTAAGATAATTTGTTTTTTATAAAAAATAATAAGATCACAAACATTTCCGTTTTCCTTATTTTTTGTTTATAGTTTTGCTTGGTTATTTTGAAAACGTTTTCTTTTAACTCCCTATAGTACCATTTAGATCTAATTTTCTACTAGAATCATCCCCAAACTTAAAATTTTATTGCAACATAAATATATTTTATTATATATCTCTACTCTGAATCTAAAATAATTATAAAATAATAATAATTTTCATACGAATGACAAGATTTGTCAAGATTTGAATTTAGGGGCGGCCAGGGTGGACTACTGAACCACACTGACCATAACCTTAAAAATGGTATATTTTTTCGACTGTGTAGCTAATTATAAATTATAAGTCAATATAATGTTAACATTTTTGTACGTATTGCTGCATTGTACTGTTTATGTGTAGGTGGACATTTAAAATTACTTATCAGTTATCATCTATGTATAATACGAGTATATTAATGTATACCTATATATTTATCATTGTTATTACAATGGTGTGAAAAAGTAAATACATGTATTTGTATAACTGTTAAATACTTAGATTATTAGTTATTAAACTTACAATTTATATAAAACACGTCTTGTTCGAATATAGGTACCTACTATTAGTTTTTGTATAGATATTTATAACTATAACTTATATTTATCTAACATCAATTACTAATTAGGTGCCATTCACCACTAATAGAAGAACGACTGAATTATTCTAAATGTATAGTGTACATAGAGTATGTATACTTTTTAGTAATGTAAAACCTTATTTGATTATTAATTCTTATTTGAAGTGGCTGAAACCTCAACACTATTTTTTTAATAAGCATTAATAACATTATTATTATTTTGTGTTATTACGTATTAATATATTAGATAAAAAATGTAAAACAGTTTAATCACAATTTAATAGATATTATAATTATGTATAGATAAAATTATAAAACGAGTCCATGTACATATCATTGGTGGGAAAAGGTCCGAGTAGTTATAAGTACGCCGTCGGTTTGAAACTATCACCATCAAAACGTGTGCCATTCTTAGTTATACTTCTTATTTTGTATTAATATGTATATAGTATAGTCATTAGTCGTTTATAATAATTATTAAACATGTGATCATTGAATAGGAAGGGTATTGGTGAGCGGAATTGCTCTGATATATAGTGTAATCCGCGATCATAAGACGCTATAATATATATAATTGAAAAAAAAATGGTTTTCTAGCAACCCCTGCGCAATTTTGACATTGACATTGCACCTCTGAATGCCGCTAACTAGATTATGCTAATGTTGGAATTCTAAATGAATTTTTTTTCGGTAGGTAAGTAGGGGGGGGGTAATTTTATATTTTATTGCCCCCTCCCAATCATCAACAATCCAATCCCGTCAACGTATCAATTTTCGCTTGCAATTTATGGCGGACAACCACACCGCACTTTGGAAATCAACACAACACAACAACAACAACAACAATACTGCAAACGACCGTCTCCGCGGTGCTTGTCCCGCCGTTATTATAGTGTTGTACACTGCGTACAGTGTGCTGCCGCCGCCGCTGCGCCGCGCACAGCAACGGCTCGCCCGACTGTCGACGGCAGCAACAGTCCGACAGACGCTAACACGCGACCGACATGGAATCATCACCGGTTGCACGGTCACTGCGGGAACCGTCGCACGGACAGGCGCAAAACGACCAGCAGACTCCCGGCGACGACGCCTCGTCCGAGCCCTGTTACATAGACGATGTCTCCGTCTCCGATAAGTTGACGGTCGCTACGGTCGTAACCGACAACTCGGAGACGACGACGGTCACCCACGATAGTGTTCCTACTGCGGTAATGACTGCCAACGACACCAATGCGACTGCGGCAAGGACCTTCGACGACAATATTCCAAATGCCGTGACGACTGCCGGCGAAGAGGTCACTAATGCGGTGGCGACGTTGGAAGTGACCACTATCGACGACGAGGCGGTGACCTCTGACTTGCAAATATTCAAAGTGAGTTTCGTCAGAAAATTTAAACCATTTTTAATTTTTTTTTCTCTCGACACTGCTTTAATAAGACGTTACACCCGCATATGTGTTGTACCTACCGTCTTGCCAACAGACAACATTGACGATTTTCACAATGTAGTGGTTCTGTTTTTGTGTTCTTGATTTAGATATTAGAGTGATTTGGCCTGTTGTCAAACGACGTCTTCAAGGCTCAAACCGTTAGTTATTTACTGCAATATTTTAATTTTTAAATAAGTCATGAGAGTTTTTTTTAAATAGGTAACAATACTTTGCATACACTCAAAACTGGATAATAAATTAAAATATTTTAAAAAGCCAATGATAGAACAAAAATATAATAAATGCATTCCTACCTTAAAAATAGTTTAAATTTGATTATAAGCAATCCAATCTAATATTTAAGCCATTAAAATACAAAATCGGAACTGCTAAATACAAATTTTGATAATATGGTTTATGTTATAGTAAAACAGAGACAACACATTCATGGAGAACGTCTTTAAGTCGTTGAAGAATAAACTCTTTTAGTACAAGTTAACGTGGGTTGAATTAAAAAATGTTGATTCTACTCAATTTTACTCAAATCGGGATAACATTTTAAATTTTTAATGCATATTAATTATTAAGTATAAATTGGTAATAATATTATTGTTTCTATATTTTATTTTTCTATTTAATTTGCAACCACCCTTAAATGGCCACTTATGCTAGTTAGTATATAGTCACAACATTATTACTGTAGTGTTGTGGGTTAAAGATTTAACTAGTTAAGAGTATTAAAGCATACAAATGGTCAAAATCATTTCTCACCTGTAGACGATAGAAACTACCGAGGAAACTACCAAATATTAAGGCCTGATAATCATCATATGATTCATATGTTTGGTAATTTATTTTTTAAATTAAACGCAATACAATTACTAGTTTTAGCAAATAAATTTTTAAGTTGAAAAAAGTAATTCAAAAATATACTAGAATGCTAATGAATAATGATAATAATAATCAATTAAAAAAACCTTTATGTTTATGTAAACAAAATTTAAAATAATTTAACGATAAAAATATGTGTGTTATTTATTATCATAGATATATATCAATATATCATATCAAGTCAGTGATTAACGATTCCTGGAAATTTATTAAGAATCTAATATGTATATTGTATATATAAATATTAAATACACATAATAACACTTGATTATCACTTATTTAAAATATAATATATAATAACACATTGGACGATCTTTAAAATTCTCAATAAATTGTAAAATTTTAATGTGAACGTAATTATAAAATTCCTTATATAAAAGAATATAGATATTTATCATTTAACATTTATATGAATATACTATTATATTTACTACTTAATTGATATCTTAATATTTAAAATTATTGATAATTAGGATTTCCATTATGTTATTTTTATAAATATTATTTTGGTACTATGATACTATTAGTTATCACTAGACACTTATTTATTTATGAACATGTATACATACACTTTTTAAATTTTAAAATATATTAGTCATCAATTAATTTTTTTTTTAAAGGATTGTTGTTTTTTACTTTTCAAGGTCTAATGTGTGTCCATAAAATATTAAGAAGTATTTTTGTTTATAATCATGTATGATAATATCCTTTATACTAGGTACTCATTGTTAGCCATACATTTGATTTTTTCAAGATATACAATTTATACCTATCTAAAGTTAGTCTTACACAATGCTTTTATATTTTATCTGTAAACCGTAATCAATGCAAACAATGAGTACAATGTAATACGTACCTACTTATGAACAGTGAACACATACAAACAGTATTAAAAAAAGCATTTCCACAAAATGATCATGCATTTGAAGGGGTGAAACGTTTAGAAAATACTCATCTCCTTTCCCACTTACTGCAGGAGTGCAGGCTTAGGAGTTAGGACTGACAATGATTTTAATCATTGGCGCGGTTAAAACGCAATCTATGACACGTTTCCTTTATGTAGAATAATACGATGTAGATTCCATTAATCGCAATCGTAGTATTGTAAAATACAAAATTTGCAACTGATTACAAATCTAAAAAATAAACTGGAAAATGATGTTTTAACATAATTAAAAATAGATTCTTATATTTTGATGCAAAATACTGATACAAGATCTTCAACTACACGGTACCTAAAGCAAATTACTAAGCTAAAATTTTTAATTGATGTTTGTTATTAGTTTATAACTACAATAAAAATTATCGAAATGAAAAAAAAATTTAAAAATTCAAAAAATATATTCATAACATTATATTAGAACATGATGTATGTATAAACTATCATTTTTAACCACGCCAATGATTAAAATCATTGTCAATTCTAAGCCTATAAGTGGGAAAGGAAATGAATGCGTTTTCTAAACGTTTGACCCCATCAAATGCATGATATTTTTGTGGAAATACTTTTTTGTGCAGTTCGACCATTACTTTTTTTTCAACTCAAGTGCAATTCGACCATACCAGTTGTACCGCTCCTGGAAAATATATTTTTGAGGTGAGCAAAAAAAAAAGGTCATTAACCCTCCCCCCTCGATTAATTCCTGGCTATACCACTGTATGTATGTGTTCAGTATTTACTATTACAGTATCTTACTAAAAAAGATATATATATTTTTTTAATTTAATCAACAGTTCTGAAATGTTCTGTATACGTGTATTATTTGAACCACATTAATAACTAGCAAATTATACAATGTTTTACTTACTTTGCGCCTTGCGGCAATATCTTTGTGAGTTAAATTGTGTTAGCCAAACGCACGTAAGCAGTTATTAAAAAATAGATGTATACTGTATGTGATTGTATCAACGATTCATATTATCATATTATAACTGTTAATCAACACAAGTAATTGTAATTATTATTATACAAATATTGTAACGACACAAAAAGATTAAATAAATAATTCTAATAAATTTAATTTCGCCTCACATAGTCACATTATCAAAGTCACCCCAATCTACAGTATTTAACTTGTAATAATTGGTAATTACTAATTAATTAGTATTATTCATCTAGTAGATCATAATATTTGAATTTAAATTTATTTATTTATTTTAGGTTATTGAAAATGAAATAAATAAAAAAGATGAAGTCATCATTAGAGTTACTCCACAAATGCAGGTAAATTAACTGAACTTTTTAAAAATGTTATTTTAATGTAACTTCAGGCGCGTAGCCAGGGGGGATGTTACAGGTGTAGTAACACCCTCCCGGCTACCTCCCTCAGCAGTGGTTAATATGTTTTATTAAGTTAAAGATGCATCATAAGCACTATTTATCTTAAATCGATATATGATATTTGTGAAAAATTTAAATATATACGTAAAGTAGGTAATCAATTTTGTGTGTATAATTTTGTTAACATAGGCGTGCGCACGGGGTAGGCCGGGTGGGCCACGGCCCCCCTTGCGGCCTCTGTTTTTTCTTTAATAAATACATAGATATCTATATTATACTAGATATCGAACATTTTTACATTTATTTTAACATGAAAAAAGTGAAACCAGTTTTAATTTAATAGTATAAATATAAAATAAATGTGATAAAGTTGTTAATTAATCAGTTATCATCACACAAGAATCTTTGGTCGGACCTCTTTAAGGGCCCCCCCTGCGGTAAAAGTCTGCGCACGCCTATGTTTGTCAATTAATTTTGAATAACAACCCCCCTTAGAAATTTCTAGCTACGCGCCTGTGTAACTTAATACATATATTATAGTATATAGTATGTGAACTGTATAACATCGTTTAATTTACTTAACACTTTTATATATGTGAAAACGACAAAAAAGTTTAAAAATTTATAATTTGTTGTGTTATTTATAATGATTAATTAACATTCATTTAGTATTTTTTCGGTCTTTAAGACTATACTAACAAACTTGTGCGCCTTCATATTTTTCTCTATCCATTGCTAAGACTTGCCATTCTACAACAGTACAGCCTTCTCTTCGCATCTTTCATAATCTGATATTCCCACTTTAATCTAAATCACAATATTAGTTTTCTTTCTTTTGGAAAATCATTTTTTTCGGGTGTGTGGGTGTATGTGTATCTATGGATGAGCCTTTTTTTTTGGTTTGCATTTCTAACTTAGAGGCGACTCGTGTACCTTCTTTTTTCCACAATATTGAGTTTTTGATAAAGCTAATGAATTAATATTAATTAATGTGTAATAATTTATAGTTATCTCATAATATTATGGTACCGACGATACAGTATGAGACGTTTAGTTCATACCATGTAGGTACCAGGTACAATTGGTACATACTCAAGGTATATACTCAATGAAATGGATGTAATATAAATTAATAAATTATAGAGTAATGGAGTAATAGGATCTTTTTGTTAAATTGTAGAAGCGAAACAAATGAACATTAAAATACCGATTTAAATTCCCTAACTAAAAATGTTCAAATGACGAAGTTTAAAATAAAAAAAACCACCACGTATAAGGATATAACAATTCGATCTTGCTATCTAATGACTATTTAATTTATATTTATCATAACATTCATAAGTCATAATATAATTTTAGTATCAGATAAATTGTAACTAAGTCTTTATTTTAAATATTCCAAAAATCATAGCGTAGTTTATCATTTTAAATAATTCTTAATTAATTTAAAGATAATTTATTACCCATTTATAGTTTCATTAATCACGAACCTTACTCCCTAACCATAAGTAGCAAGATAACGAAATTGGAAAATCTTACACAATATGTTATTTTAAAATCATAAAATACTCAATATTAAAAAACAATAAAATATGTACAAATTACTAATGGTATATTTCAAAAAATTTATAATATACAAATTTAAATTATTTTTTTCTTAGCTTTAGGTTAGGATGATTTTTGAACATTATGGTACCTACCTAGTCTACTTGACCAGTTTGATTTAATATTAAACATATGATTGTATGATATAATAATAATATTTTTCTTGTTATTTTTTTTGTGTATTTCACACACTTAGTAACTATTAACTGATTTCCATTTTTAGAGACTATACAACTATAATCGCGGCTATTCGACTATATTTAATAAGTAATTACTAATTGGCTTAACGCTTAACATATTATACAGCTACTTAGAATTGAATTCCTCCTTAGTTGTACTCACAGTTTCTTTACATTTTTTGTTTATGTCTTATATCGCTCATATTTATATTTATACGAACTCTACACGGGACTCAGTTGGACTTCAGTCTCAAATTCTCAATAAGTCCCTTAGTAATCTAATACAAGATTTGAATACTAAACTCATCTCATTCAACTGTTGTAATTATCAATATCAATTATTTCTTTTTTTAATATTGGGTATGCAGTTATACACCAATTTAATTTTTAACTTACAATGTATGTACACTATTTTCTTTAATTGATATTTACTATTTTGTCGGTGAGATAATAATATAAAATCATTACCTTATAAAGTTATCGTCATATCCTGTTAGTATGTCAGTATGCCAACTTGTCTAAGATAATTATTTTTCACTATTGTCACATATATACAAACATATTTAATTATCAGAATAATATCAAATAGTTTATTATAAACTTAATTTAATTTAATTAAGTACCTACTCTGAGTTTTATGTACAAGACTTAATCTCAAAATACATCATTTTTTTTTTTTTATTTATATTATATCATATAAATGCATTAATGTATAACTATAATTTTAGGTAAATAACGGTGTCAAAGACATCAAGAATATGAGTAAGAAAGAGCAAAAAATGGAAAACGTTAAGGTTAGTATTTTGTTTAAATTTATTTAAGTATTATAGCATACGTATAGACTTATACAGTATATTATGTAATTTTATATTTGTGCATTTTGGGTTAATTATACCCTCATTTTTCATTTAATTATAAATCAATATGTTATATATTTGTTAAACGGTTATTATCACGATATCTAAAATCATTAATAATTTTTAAATTCCAAGCCAAGCAAACAATGCAATTATTTTTAAATATTTAAAAATTGTGATTCAAAGTAGTTATAAAACAGTATGAATTTAATAATAATAACTAATAACCACCGTTAAAAATAAAATACGCTGTATATTTTATTTTATGCAATGATTTAACATCATTTTCAAATTTAAAATTATATCACACCTCAAATACACCCATTCAGGTTATTTAAATAAAACGAAGCGTATATTATGGCTTTTTTTTATTAATCGCCCATGACTAAATTTTTCACTAACTACCAAGTACTTACTGACACTAAAAACTATAATTAAATATATAAAACTATACATACATAATATATTAATATATAAAAGAAATTAGTATTTACCATTATGAAAATATGAAATAAAAGTTAATTGAATATGTTTTAGATTGAATACTTAATGTTATTGATTTTTCTATCAATTCTGATTTGAGATAGCTATAATTAGTTTACAATGTAATGACAAACTTGGTTAAAATTATTGAATAATATAGCTATTTATTATACCTAACTGTAAAATAAAATGAAAACAATATGTAGTATGGAGATTGTTTACTGTATAGTTTATTGGTTACTACAGTTAAGGTTTGTTTTACATTCAATGACCAATAAAAAAAACGTAAAATAATGCTAATGCCATTGCTGAATTGCAGTTACCTATACGAGTATTAAAATGTGCAAAAGACTGTAAAGATACATATTATAGAATTTTTCTTTCTAAACAATTTTTGTAATTAAATATTTATAGATGGCTCCACATTCATTTAATGTGTACCTAAATTTAAACTCAACATATTATAATTATACTAAATTGCTTTATTCGACGAATGTAGAACTATCTATAATGTACATTTGTACATACAAATCGTCAGGCGCGGTCAATCAACCGTTAAACATATATTTTTTTAAATATATTAAATATAATATATAATAGAATATTATAATGATATTTTATTGGGAATTTATAAATTAATCATAGTATTTTTAAATATTAATCCTTTAAATAACTAATTTGAATATCCTAGAAAAAAAATGTATTAATAAGTTTATAAAAAAGTAGGTAATAAACTAATTCGTAATGTCGTATGATCAAATATAGTAAAAATTACATAGTGTGAAATAATCCACTCTACAGTCTGCAGTATAGTGATAGTCAGTATTTTACATAATAATAAACACACAATATTATATAGGTCGTATGGTTGAATATAATATTATTACTACTTATTAGTTATCTATAGTGTGTTTTTGTTCTGTTTCACATAATCAAAATAATTTATTAATTAATAAAAATAATTGATTTTTTACTAAAGTCTAGAGAATCATATGATTGATTAATTTTAATAATATTAATAAATTATAGTTCATACATTTTTGTTTTGTTGAGTTGAATTGTTTATAAAATAACTGTGATTAAACTAAAATTATTACTTAAAAAAATACTAAGTTGAAATTACTTATTTTAAATTAGACAACAAGGTAATAAATTATAACAACTTATTGTCTTGAGTAGTACAATTAAATTTATAATAAATACAAGTTAAAAAGCAAATCACTGTAAGTAATGAGAAATGGATATTGATAAATAAAGTATACCTAGTTAATTTATTTTATAAAATTAAAACTTACATCAAAATAATATTAATTTTATTAAATTTGGATAATGTAATAACAGGTACAATATTAATCAGTTTTTATACATAAACGACACAAATAATTACATTATTGGACATAGGTTATTACAATAGATTAAATTGCACTATTGCAGATGTACAAATTAATGATATATGATCGGTTCTTATGCTCTTATCGTTCATATACAGCCATTTATTATTGTTATAACATTTATAATAATTTGGTCCCATTAACGTTTGAACTTTAACAATTATGATAAGATTTTACTATATAATAAGTATATTTTAAAATGTCATTACTATAATAAAAACCATGTTGCACACCACAACAAAATTAAAAACCATTTTATTCACTATAAGTAATACATTATATTATACAAGTAGGTAGTCATATTAGATTTTTGGGAACTATTTACAAATGGATCTTTATGTAAAGCGGTGGCGTATTTAGGAATTTTTCAATGAAAGGGTCCAGACAATTTTCATAATACAGATCTGTGGGGGGAAACCCCCCACACCTCCCCATTTCTCTTAATTAAATAAATTTACCATATTTCAATGAAGAAATTCAATTTATTACAATTAATTAACATAAATCCATTTTGATATTAATTATTAATTTTTAATCATATAAAACAACATTTATATTACAAATTCCAATTTTCTAGGACTTAATGCCATCAACCTATAGAATAATCCTTTTTTATAATATGCAGTAAAAAGTTGAAAGAATCAACCATAACAAAATAAAAAAGAACTACAAAGTAATTTATAATATTTTATTTGGTCTTATAATATTATCCTGTCAAATTGAGGTTTTAGGTTTATTATGGCATAATTATTTTAAACTATGCTCACAGTTTAATTTAAATTTATTAAACATATTTTATATATCAAACGCAATTTAATAGGTAGGTACATCACAACTATATAATAAAATTATTATTATAAATGTATGTTAAAATAATGGTGTACCTATTACTAATGAGGTAAAAATACCTATCTCAGATACATCAGTGTCAAATAAAGCGTACGTATCTTATGTAAAATACTAAATATTCAAAAAACATTGAATTTTAATGTTTTAAAAATTGTTTAATGCAAATTACATACAATAAAAATGTTTCAAGTTACATTTTAGTGGGAGTAAATCCTTCACCGGTGAGTGATTCAGGTTCAAGCATCCATTGAAATAATTTTTAATTTTTAAATAACATGAACATTTTTAAAATTTTCCTAATCATCCATTGATTTGTTGATAACTTGATATAACTGTTTTATGGATATAATATGTGTATCGGGTTAAGTAGATGGTTCATATACTAAATAACGTACAGTAAGCTCTAAAGCATAGACTCGGCCAATTGGTTGATTTATGATTATATGGTTGTTGCTACAGTTATCGATGGATTATAATATTTTGTTTGTATAGTATAGGTACCTACATTAGTACATTACACATATTCTCACATATTTAAAAATACCACTTTAAAAGTTCAAAATACATTGTTATAATTTCTCGAAAACTTGCTTGATAACTAGATATAGTTATTAATTGTAAGTAAAAAGGTAATTTTTATTTTAAACGATGAATTTTGAGACTTTTTGTTAATCTTATTCAGTGATGACTGTTTGAATTACAACAATCTAAAAATTAATAAAGTTAAAAATTAGGTGAGTCCCTAGTAGTCAGTGAATAAGTACTAATATACTCTAATGTACTAATGTAACTCGTATGTTTATACCGTGGACTTTATGTATCCACTATATGTACTTTATACTATATATTTTATATTGGTAAGCAAGTTTCTATATATAATACATACATATTACATATAGTATATACTATACTATATAGTACCTACAGTATATATTATATTATATAATGACATATGTATCAATAGTTTTTATTTTTTATAATTAATGAAATATTAACTTATATTATTATATAAATTATTCAAATCATTTTCATATAGTTAAATTAAAAAAAAAACTAATTAAACAAATGATAGTATGACACGTAAAGCTCATATTATAATTTTAATTTTTGAAACATACAATATGAAGAATTTATAATGGAGGACAGCTTTTATTATGATTAGGTACGTTATTTGGGGAGAGAGGGGATATATAATATATAAAATGAAAATTGACGACGGAAAAGGAAATTAAGTTCTTTAAGAGGGAGAAAGAAAGACAGTAGTTCAATCAGTTCATCAATTGATAAAAGTCATTTGCGTCACCACCGCAGTTAGAGAAGATACAGTATGAACTGTGATAGAGCCCCAGATTGAATGCACGCGATTGAGTCAAAAGATTATAGCCATTATCTACACACAGGCTATACACATAGGTGGAGGTTTGATTGCATTTTAATTTAGGGGGGCTTAAATCAATCTTTGCAAAATAGTCCCCAAACCCCATCACTAATTACAATATCACCTTCAATAGATATTAACTACTTAATCACCAACTAAAAAAGAAAACTACTAAACACATATATTACTAACTACATTATATTATGTACTTTGAAAAAATAAATTTATAATAATATTTATGTATTGTACCTAATAATACATTTTTGTAAAATAAGCCAATGTACGGTTGGCAACATGACTTTGAAAAATGTTCAATAATTTTGGGAAGCTTTCGATCTTTTTTTGGGGGAGGGCTAAGTCCCCCAAGCACCCCCTTCTCTGCCTATGGCTATGCATGTATATTTTAGAAGAATTGAGCGACCATAATCCTTAAGGACTGAAATCATAGATGAAGTGGATTGTAAAGCCAATCTTAAGAAGCGGGCAAGTGGGTAGGTACCGCTCTACTGTACATTAGGTGCGTGTGGATCACTATATTGTAGGAGTGTTAAATTTGAATCAAATGATAGTTATCATTGTATACAAAAAACGATTCTGAACGAAGATGATTTGTTAGCCTAGGATATAATTTCCAGTGGTTGGTGAAAAAGGTGGTTTATGTTTTAATGGCCTGAATACACCAAAATTTAAGTTCTTTTATAATTATTATAAGCTAAACTTAWGGAAAATTTCGTATTGAATTATCAACTCTTAGCTACTATTATACCAAAACTTTTATGAATTATGTTTACAAAATAATTTGCAAATATTCATGGTTTGGCCGAATTTTCGTCAATATTTGAACTTCAAATGCTAATAAAAAAAAATTGTGCCTATGTATTCTTATAATTTTTTAATTACCATAAGAATAACTTATAAGGAACTTTGTATTAAATTTTCAAGTATTTCTATTGGGCCAAAAAAATTTATCGACACTTAAAAAAACAATTTTCAGAAAAATTAAAAAAATTTCAGTCGTCTATAAATAGGTCAAAAAGTCAAAATATTTTGAAAATTAAATCATGTAAAGAAAATGTCAATTTTAATAGTTGGTACAATTTTCAAGTATCTACGACTTATACTTTTTGAATAATATAACAAATATTTAAAATCGTTTGAGGATAAATCGTTATATCGTTGTACGCTATTTCGTTAACATTTAAAATTTAAACGCACTTATTTTTTCTATAATGATACTTCGAGTTTTTTCTATAGATACTTGAAGGACTTAGTGTTGTATTTTTAGCCCTTAGTTATTACATACACAAAACATTTTATGATTTTTCAACTTCAAAATTACTTGCAAATTTTCGCGTTTTTGACAGATTTCGTAAAAATTTGAACTATAAACGCTTATAAAAAAAATTGTGGCTAACGATTTTTAATTTTTTTTAGCTACAATAAAAACAACTTATAATGAACTTTGTATTAATTTTTCAACATATTTTGGTCATTCAAAAATTTTTTATCGGCACAAATTCTCATAAAAATCGAAAATTTCAGTGGTATAGATCAATGATAAATAACTCAAAAAAAGTCAAAAGTTTTTGAAAATTTAATTGTATATAAATAACACTAGCATAAGCATTTGGTGAAATTTCAAGTATTTTCAAGTTTTTTAATTACAACCATATAAATAATCGATTTGGTCGAAAACTGGTTTTGCGTAAAAAATTCCCGTTTTTCCGTCATTTTTTTTTTTTTTTGTTTTTCTCGATTTTTTTGAAAACTGTTGGAAATGTTAACCTCTATAATGCACCAAGGATATTCACTTTGTCATCGGAAACCACCCCCGAATTTTGAAATTGGAGCATTATTTCGACTAGTTATGCTGTACACAGACATAAAAACAAAAATCAAAAAACACACATCATTGTAAAATCAATACATTCATCACTTCGTTCAGAATTTAAAAAAAAATAAGCGTATGACTTTGAAAACTTATTCTGTTTAAGTTTTCAGAATTTGGAATACATCGATAATAATGGTTAAAAATATTTGTTGGTGTAAAAAATTAGAACTGTTTTTTATTTGATTTTGAGAGAATCGATGAGTTTAATGGTTTTAAAATGTGTTATACCTAATGTATTTATCATTACTACCTATTCATTTACATTTTAAAATTTAAAGTAGAAAATTTGATCAAGTTAGTAGTCAATTAGCAAGTATACTATCGTACATTGAGCATCTATCGTCATTACTGATTAGACAGTACCTAAATCACGTTATATATAAGTAAGTTCTAATAATTTGAAAAATATATCAAAATCGAGATTTTTTACTTCGTATAAGCCTTACGGCTACGTATACCTTGGTATCTATATATTATACATATACCTATTAATGTACTATACCTATACGGATTAGGTCATGGATACGTCATACGTCATTACTTCATTATTATTACACATATTATTTTATGTAATGAGGTCTTTTTAACGTGTAATTAATTAATTAATTATTAGGTACCTAGGTATAGGTATATTATAAGCTCTAAAGTCTAAAGCATGTGTTAGGTAATTAATAATTATTATATATTTATAATATCAAAATATCGAATAGGTAAAATAAATATTATTTATATTTATACAATATTACAATGTCAATGATTGATAAAAATAAAAATGTACAATAGGTACTCAATGGTTAAAGTGGAAAAAATGTTGAGGGGGGACTAACGTTACCAAAAATTAAGGAG
>VUJU01001322.1:48281-61080 GCA_009835225.1 Aphis craccivora | reverse complement strand
TTATGCTGTACACAGACACAAAAAAAAAAACAAAAAAAAAAACATACATCATTGTAAATGTAATTTATTTAAAATTTAACTATAAAAATATTTTTTACATTTATTGAAACTTCTACTAAAAAACAAATATTTAAGCTAGATTCAGACAAACGTTAAAACATTTAAACATAGTAAACTGTTAAGGATTAAAACTCCGTTTTCAGATTTTAATCTATCAAACCCAAGTCCAGCTATACAGTTTCGTCGTTCGACTTCAATATATAGTTTTAAACTTTTAACCGACATGAAAAAGTAACTATGAAAATATATGTTTATAATTACCTATGTCTACAGAAGTGTATTGCCATGTACTCCGATTAGTTTAAACGATTCATTCGACAAACGGTGATTAGATTTAGGTATAAACACTAATATTAATTTATTTGTAATTATTACTATTACCAAAATAGAAAAATACCATCATCTTGATTTGCCTATACTTTTCTCCTTAAATCACAACTAATATTATAGTCTTGTAACTAAAAATGTAAAAATACTGGGATATTGACTTAAAAAAAAAAAAAAAAAAAAAGAACATTTTGATTAATATATTTACTTATTTTTAATAATTAAATAAAATCAATTTAAATTGAATCAATAAAATGTATTCATAGATTTTATTGATGAAGAATATATTATTTCATAATACTATTCAATAAATATCTAAAATTCTCCGACGGTAAAAGATACTTTTTTATAAATCCTCAAATTCTGCATACATGAAGAATTTTTGATGATTATGAAAATTTTTAAATACAATATTATTTATTAGACATTTTAATTATATTTAGACTAAATTAATAACTAAAACTCTTCTAAAATGTGGCAATTTTTTCAATATTTATGTTACAAATTTTTAATTATTTAGTTTAGATTATTTAATTAAATACAAATTTCATAATTTAAAAATGTATTTTATGCACATTTTTTACTTGAATAATTATTGAATTAATAATTTAACAATAATTCAAGAAATTGTATGAAATCATATAAGTATACAATCGACTTAATTTTAGGGATACAGTAATTTTCATTTTATGCACAGTTTATAATCTTATACATATTATTTTCATTTTAAAAGTTTTTTGTTGTGAAATAACAATTTATAAAAATAAAAAAGTCATTAGTTCTCTCGTTTACGTAATTATTATTATTTTATCGCACACACTAAATCTATATTAAGTGATTAATTTACATTTTCCTGTATAAATGTAGTTTTTATAATAAATTATAGAATAAAACTATTTATTCTACCTTCAATATATACGTATGATATACGTACTTATCGTATCATACAATGTCACCGAAGCATTATATTTTAAACATCCAGTATCAATCAAAAACTCAACTAATTTAGGTGGATCTTAATACAAATTAAAAACTATCACTTTTTTTTATTATTAAAATAAATAAATGTTCACAATGTTATTTCACTGTAAATCTGTTATTATTGTAACTTTATCAAAAGTTGACTGAAATTTTTAAATTTAAAAAACGTATGCTACATTGGAGATTTTTTTGCGTATAAATTAAATATTATGCCTACATACATTGAAGAAAACCACTAAATCGTTATATTGGTTTGAAGTGCAATATACTAAACATATGTTTTTAAAATTAACTATATATAAAATATTATATAAAGACGTCGAGGACATCGTGATTTTTTTCTTTTATATTTTTATTTCTATACTGAAAATAAATAATAAGACATACTTACATTATCGCATCACGTTTTGCAATAATAATAAAAGTGTTTCGTCTGACACGTCTGTTTTTCCATTTTGGTGTCCACTACAACATTATTTATTTAATATATTATATTATATTGTTTACGTGTATTTTATTATAATATATATATTATATATATATATTTACAATGTCCAGCTACTAACCTTGACATGAATACCGGAAAATCCAAAAAGAAAAACGGAGAAGCAAATTACCTTTACTTTCACCCGTGAGGCGTCAATCTGGTCCCGACGACGATGATTGCGCAACGGCCTCTAGATGGGGTATGGTCCGTTGAACGTAACTGCCGCCACAGCCGAGATTGTTGTCACTGTTACATACCTCCGATACAATTTTGACGTTAAACCCTGTCCGACTGTGATTGTTTAAAGATAAAAAAAATAATAATAACAATAAAAAAAAAATGGCCAATTTGATGCTGTAACCGCCGACACAATATTGCAAAACCAATAATCCCGATGGATACGTCTCGTCAAAAATTTCCCAAACAATATCTTCAAACGTGAAGTTTCGCAGCAACGATGTGTGGTTTGGAATCTGTTCTTCACTGTCCCTCATCACCACACACACACACGCAAATTTAATGACAATAATAATAATTCGATTTCGAATATAAATTTAAGAAGACGTTAATAATTATTATACACTGCGTGCGACATAGTATAAGCCGAACGCCATGTTCGAACACAACTAATAACCAAACAAACGACGATATCCGATTTCGTTAGTACCATTAGAATTATATTATTTTACTTGAAATGTTTTTTACTTCTCACTTTCTGAGAATATATTGTATTGTAAAAAAAAAAAATAATAAAAAAGCGGTTAATTTGTTGAGAACAATTTCATGAGATATTCCGATTTCGTCACAGCTTGCGAATTACAGATGAGTCGGTCCAAAAATATAATATAATATTAAACAAAACAATAAAACAATCGAATAACCGTAAATTGTGACTTATTGTTGTTTTAAAGCCCACTAGAAAGAGAAATTTCACATTTCCGGATAGCTGGGAAAAATCTATAGAAAACTCATATTGACTGGTCACTAACACGTTAACAGCTATTTATAATATTGATGTGTACGCCCACCATATTCACCATAAACGTTTCAGTCATAAGAAGGTAGTGATGCTATTAAATGTAGTTGGTGCAATTACTGCAATACAAGGACTATCTGTCCAGTTCAAACGTTAAAATACAAGTAAACTTTGTCTTTCATTTACGTTGCTGTGCTTTGATTGTATTATTTTGTTTATTTGTAGATGTTTTTTTTGATATGGTGGATATTGATCATCGATTGTATGGTGGAATTCAAAACCGTTTATGGGTAGGTGTTTTACATAATACATTTACTAAAATACGCTTAATATAAATAAATAATTATATTATAATAATAGACACATTATAAAACATAGATAAATATTTGTTTAAAACACTAAAGTTTTGTATTGCACTCTTGTTAGATCGATTTTAAAGTATTCATCTGTTGTTTGGAATCCTAAGCAAAAAAAAGTAGTGCACAAAATTAAAAAATCAACGTTTTTTATTGAAATTAATAGCTTCAAGTTAGATAAGATTAATATGGATTTGGAAATTATAGCTAGGGAAATCGAATAAAAATCATTGACTTTCAAACAGTTATTTAATTATGTATCTTTTATTTATAAAGTCTAATAATCTGCTAGAGTTCTTCAAAAAATGCATATTTTAGTACATATTTTTAATTTAAAAATCTTATTATAATCGTTTTAAAAAAAAAACTTTAAACAGACAACATAACATGAACCCACTAAAACGATTAATTCAATTTCCTTTGAAACTAAACCTCAGTGGATATCAAGCGAAGCTAATAACAAGACTTCGAATACTCAACACTGGAATACACAAACACTTAGGAATGCCCCACAATTAACAATACTTACTTTATAACGTAGGTTATTTATTCGATTCTGATGCTATATTTATTGCATAATATTAAAATATTATAGCTATACATTAAAATCGATATGCATTTAAATATAAATCATTAAACTTTCAGAAACGAAAGGGTGATAATAACAGTGCCGGTGCACATAAAAAAAATGCACCATACGAAAATGATTTACAAGATCATCGAAAAGCCCGTTCACGCGGAAACCGTCACGACGCCGTCCTCGAGTCAAGTCGGTTACCGCGAGGAGTCCGCAACGCCCGGCGCTCCTCGCGGTACGCGCGGTGACGAGAACCAAACGGTAGCGACGACGTTCAGATACCACGACCGCGGTCAAGGGCCAGCAGCCGTCGAACATCGCGGTCGTGGTCATGATGGAGACCGCGGCTCACACGGCCGTTTGCGCGAGGGGGATTCCTCCCCGAAATGGTCAAGTGCACACGGTGCTCGCGTCGAAGGCGCTCGGCACAATAAGCACTACTACGGGAACGCCGTCGACCACGGACCACGTCACCACGTGTGGCACGGTAAGCAGACCGGCAGCGAAAGCGTTAAACACACGATCGGTGATCACAATCGAGGCCACCCTGTCGAAGCGGTGCACGGCCACTTTGGCGGTGTGTTGCGCTTGGCTAGCGACCACGAACACGGAGGCGTGCGCTTCGGTCATCTCAAGCCGGCACACGTCGGAGACCACTGGCACTATGCGGACCATCAACACGTGCACTTTGGCGATCACAAGCATGGGAATTTCGGCGACCACAAACACGGGAATTTCGGCGGCCACTCGGGCCGTCAAAACGTCGATCACTTTGGCGGCCACAGGCTCGAACACTTTGCCGGTGCTGGGCGCGGAAACTTCGGAAGTCCGTGGCGAGCTCAAGACACGTCCGATGCGGGTTTCCGGGGCGGACAAAACCAACGAGGCCGACCGACCGTCCTGCCGGGATCGCACTGGCACGGGGACGTCTCCGAGTTTGGTGGCACCGGGACCGGCGGCGGTACTCGCGATCAACACGATCACAGCGCAGCCGGTGAGGTGGCGTCATCCGGCCCGGACGCAGCTCACCGTGAACACGGCGAGTATGGATTTCCAAAGTTGCTTAACCAGCAATTCAGTAACCCGGCTTACGGTCACCATCACGGAGCGGGCGGTTATCAAGTACAGGAAAACGTAGCAGATTTCAACGGAATAAATTCGATCGCCGTCCCGCCACCACATCCTGCCGCCGCCGCCCAGGCGTTCCATGCCGGCCACAACTATCCTTCCCCCGCGGCGCCCGGCATCGGTGGCAGTAACGCCGTGGACGGGATGCAGTCAGTTTTCTCCATCCCTTCGCCGCCGACCGTCAACAACGTTTACTACACGCTCGATCCCGTCGTGCCTTACGACGACACGGCACTACGATCGCAGAGTGAAACCGTTCAGAACGGCTTGTAATTAGGCTTAGGTACCGAAGGTGTTTGCTCGTTCTAACGTATTTGCACACTGTTTACTAGCTTTTTAGTGCTTTTTCTATACCTATTTTCTGCGAAAATAATTCAATAATAAAGAAAACAAAAAATAAAATGCTTATATTTTATCTGAGTTATAGGTGTGATATTATAAGTTTTGCGATCCTCACCACTGATGACTATCTCTATATTGACTGATAATTTCATTCTTATTGTACAAAGAAAGAAACTCCAAAAGATGCATTGATATAATATGACGATGATAAAATTATAAAAAAAAAAATAGATTAATAATATAGATTGTCGTTAAAAAAAAATTAAACCAAACATTTTACTATTTTTTTTACTGGGTAGGTATGCAATTTTGTTTCTACAAAATTATAAACTTTGATTAAGATAATAATTTTCATATTAATCTAATATTATAAATTAATCACCTAGAATTAGAAATGCTATTGTCATTTCCGTTCAATTCATTAGTATGTACGATAAACCGCACAGTAGACATCTGGTGTTTGCGCATTAAGAGCCGCTAAGAACATTTTTTTTATATACCTATATAAATAAATTATGAGCTTATGTGGCGATTTCTGTAGCTGTTATGCATTCAGTTTATTATTGGTGAAGAGGAATTAGATACTTAAATATTATAGGAATTACAGTATTATGGTTATAACATATGTAGTTTCCAACATAGTAGTCAAGAAACGTTGTTAATATTTAAACTTCATTTACCGTAACATAATATTAATATTACATTATATTGCATTGGAAATGCAAGCATAAAAAGATTTTTCAACGTGAAACTGTTCGGAAGTTAAAAAATAAATGGTTTTTTGTGGTTTTGTATTTAAGTTAATAATTATCATAATACAATGATATGACCTTGACAAGTAGACCAATGTAAGCCATCGATAATCTAGCATGAAATCGATAATATTTATACGCGCACCTGTTTAACGGCGTGACAAAACGTCTAGTGCAATATTTGCGTTTACAATTAAGATTAGATGTATAGTTTACCTGAGTTCCAGAAAATGCTTTAATTTCGGAGGTCAAACACATAAATATTTCGTAATTAAACACTGGACAATAGTACTGAAATATAAAATAAAAATTTCTGATATAACAATAATTATTATTTTTAAAATTTTCCACAACCAATAATAATATAATCTGTTGTATAATATAATATAATATGAACACTACCGCGTATTATTATACAATAATATGTCTATAGTGATGTAAAATTATTACTTTTGGCGTAGGTACTGTGTTGTTGTTATTATTATTATTATTGTACAGGTATATAATATACAAGAATAAAACAAAAATTTGTCACGGCAAAAGAAGTCGTTTTTCTCGAAATGTATTTGTATGCGTATGTATTTTTTTTTTTCTAAAGAAACAATTCATAGACAAACAACGAAGCAAATATAATTATATGAACACTATTTTGTAATAAATCGAAGAAATACACGAGGTCAATAGAGTTTTCTGATGGAAGTGTAGAGAAAGTACAAATGGTGCAATATGTGTAGGTGATCTTTATTATAAATGTCTCTTACTCGCGTGTACTTCTTTTCGAGAATCTTCAAGTAAGTAGGTAAGCTAAAGTTTTAAACCCCAACGTGAACAAAACATAAAATATTATTATAGTTTTGACACTGTCATATTACCCCATACCCACACGAAAAAAACATATTTTAGAAATGAAAAAGCAAAAGGTTATTGAAAATTGTTTAAAAAAAAATCAATTCAAGAATATATATAAGATAAATAATAACAAGAAATATTATGTGTGTGATATTTTTAAATCCAATAATCTTTAATTGAAGAAAACTCATTTTAATGTGAGTTATAATATAATATGAAAATGTACACTCTTTCGTAATATTTCGGTATTCGATACTTTCGATTACATATTTGTACAGAATAAACAAATGTTATTGATACAAAAAAAGTTTTATAATAAAAGTATACATCTTAGTATTATTTGTATTATTAAACAAATAAAATAAAAAACACAAAATAATACATTTTCAAGTACAACAGACTTTTTATAATTTAATTATTTATTAAATTATATGTCAATACTGTTATCATATATTTTATAATTTATACGTCTTTAATAAAAGCAAAAAATATATTGAAAATTTAAAAACGTATAAACTATAATAAAAAGATACTGGATAGGTTGGTACTCGTTTGGCTTCACTCGTGCAAGACAGTGTGTTGTATTATTATTGCTTAGATAAGAATTTGTATTGCATTTTTTACTGTTAATAATACTGCATTACGATTTTAATGTAAAATTACAATGAATTATAATTTTGAAATATCTTTACTTAAAAAATTATAAACTAACAGTGGTTCAATGACCTATTCGGTTCTCCGTGCATATTTATTCTCTTAGTTACCTACCCACCCGCTAGATCAGGTTAAATTAACCATGAAAGGAATACGGATAATTATTAATCAATTGCAAAAATAAAATGAAGAAAAATGTATATAGGTTAGAGTTATCAAGAACGAGATACAATTATGTAGATACCAAACTGAAATTTCAAAGAAAAGCACGAAATAAATTTATATATTAAAATTGTATATAAAAAAAAAATATTCATTATACATTATTATATAATATAAATTACATTTTATTCTACCAAAAACAAAAGCGTGTCAATTCTCAGATGAAACTTTATATATGTTTGTTTAACGAGAATCAAATAGTATAATAAATTATATTTTGATTCATTCATTGAAATATCAAGACCTATCAATTTACAATGCGTTGTGAGAAAAATTATAATACTTGTTACTCATTCTTTTATTATATTTTATTTTAGATTTTAAATTAACCAATAAATTCATATATTTTACAATGAACTACATATTTTTATGCCTGACACTCTGAAGTCACCTTCAAAAAAACTTAAATATTAAACTTTGAAAAAGATTTATGGAAGTAAATTAAAATGTTAGCAATAGATACTAATTAGAGTTGGTACATTTCAAAATCTTCGAGGAAAAAAAATTACGAAAACAGAAAAATTATACAAAAACCTGTTTATGACCAAATTGAAATTGTATTGTTTTCTCTTTTGATAAAATATTTAATTTTCATCAAAAAGCTTGATCAATGATCATATAATACAAAGTTACGAACTTGAATGTTTACTAATTACACATAATTAATATAATATGTATTAATATATATTATAATATTATGTATACCTACACATTGAAATTTTCTTTTAAACCTATTTAGACTACGTTGGTATTGACTTAAAAATTATAAGTTAATAGGTACCTAATAAATATTATGTATAAAAGAGTCAAATGAGTGATTAAATAGCTTTGGAAGTATTAATGGCGATACGCCGTTTTTACGACTCAGAATTGTTTTTGTGGCTTACTAAAGAAAAAGGTAGGTTCATTGATAAATTAAATAAATGTTATATTATATTTTTAATAAAATAATAGATAAGTAATTCATTTTCTGTAATTGTATTAGTATATTTATTGAAGATTTGGGTCAAAACCCTATCTGCTTTATATATTATTGAAAATTTAAGTGTTCTTGCTAATATTTTCTAAAATTATTGCGTGCATAGGTGCTTTAAATATGAACTGTGTTGTAATTATACATGTAAAATTAAAAATCAATAGGAATACTCGATAATCCTGTAAGAATCGATCTTGCAGAATATTTATCATCATAATGTCTGTAAAAAATTTCGTACAGCGTATTGACTATCAATATCACGTTGAAGATGATCTTTTATATCCAAAAAAAAAAAAAATACTATAAAATTTAAAAATAACAAAAACGCCATAATATGATATTATGTATACACGATATTATGTTACTGCGAACGGTATCCTACCACTACAGTAGCCATGGACCGTCGTGTGACGTAAGCAATAACAGGCGTCTTTGATAGATCATCCCCTCTAGACCTTTAAACGAACCGGAACAAAATTGCCTACATAAAACAGCACGCGCTACCGTACGACACGTCTATTATTACTGCGCGGTGTTTGTGTTAAGTGTGTTTTTTTTTCGCCCCAAATCTGTCGGTCGCACACAAAATAATCGTAACAAAACGTCGTCGTTGTTTTGAATTGTTTTTTTTTCTATTAACCGTTATCAGTTCGTTGATGGTATTTCTCTAAGCGCAACCAAGTGTCGTCCACCCATAGGAGATGGTCAGTAAAATACAACAATAATATTATTTAATTTTTTATATTTTTATGCGTGTTTAATTTATTTTTTATTCTCTTAAATACACATCGAATGCGCTTTGCGCTAGCATGTGTTTTTAAACGAAATATGTAGGATATGATAATATTACGTTAATCACTCTTTTTATTTTCAATCGTCACTCTAAAAATAAAATAAAATATTAGTGCTTTGTCGTTGATGTCATTAATTGTAGAATTGGAGACAAACTATGTATAGCTAAGTCCTAAATCGCGAAATTCAAATTAAATCACCTACCTTAATGTAAGTTTGTTCTTTGATGTAAGTTATTCGTGTCCCGCTGATTTTGGATACAAATAACCTATTGATAATAATAATTAAAGTTTGGTCAACCAAGCTTATTTTAATTTTTTAAATATTTAAATAACATTTTTAGTTGTTATTGTCTTTTACTCTCGTGTAACATATTTTTGATTTTCATCGTTTTAGGTTAACTGTGCTAAAAGACAAAACATTTGATACATAATTAATTGTCTAAAGTATATTTTTAAATAACAGGTAAATATAAATATATTTTATTCTATCATATACACAGAGTAAGCAATGGTATCGGTGCCTCACTATACGTATATCCATATACGTACTTCCAAGTATTTAGATCTTAAAATATTTAATTTCTTCTTTTTTTTTAAACAGTAATATATATTTTAAGCCTATAAAGTTAATAAACCAGTATTTCTAAAGATAATATTTTTTGTAATCTTGATTAATCTAAATTAACTTAATCAAACTTTTATACTTTAATACTCAAATAAATTAATCTTGAAAATACCATTATTTATAACTATGAATCAATAAATGCAAAAAGAAATAACTATAATTTTTACTTCGAGTTAATAAAACATAGTTTTGAAATAACTAATATGTTATAACCATTTAAATCGTTCTAGCAAAACTAAATTGGTAACTTCGTTAATAAAAACGTTAAATTAAAAATAAAAACGTGTGAAGGTTTAATCAATTTTTACTTATTTAAGATACTAAGACAACAACGCAACTATGCACTATTAATTGATAAGATAAAATAAAATAAAAATAGTAAAAATATTATACGAATTTATAGTGATTTATTGATTCATTGATCTTGTTCTAAATAAATGCAAATATTCAACGTAAGGTATACACATCATAGTCAAATATGTAAACTGTAATAATTTAATTGATTGATCCTTTAACAATATTTGATATTGTTAATGTTTCAGCTTGTCGGGGCGTTCACCTTAACACTATTAGCTTTAATTTGTTTCGACGGTTCTTTTGGAGAAGAAAGGTGAATTGGTTGTAAAATATATAATACAATATTATTTTAGTGTAAACCTGAGTTATTCTTTACCGGTGCCTATATCTTTACACACGGGTATAATAGGTATTGTCGAAAAAATCACCACAGAAACAAACATATCACTCTATTTTAATTGTTCGAGCTTGTGAGCTTCTTCAACAAATCAAATAAGGAAAACGATATAGAACAGATACAGAGAAATCGTGAAATTGTGAAATTTAAATTAATAAACTCAAGTCCCTACATAACGTTAATCATAATAACGTCTTCAGTTCACAGCCTATAAAGGTATTCTTATATCGTATACGTATTATACGATTCGAAAATGAGTTATATAGAATCGTGAATTTTAAAACTCGATCGCGAATACTACTCGACAATTATTTTGAAATCGTGTGAATGATTATCGGTGACGGGTAAAGAATCGATTACAGGTAGTGTGTATTGGATAATGAGACTGGACGTTATTGGGTTTTCGATAGTTATCTAGGGCATGGAGATTTCACGTCGGGTGGAGATCTTTCGTCCTATCACCATTCGGGAGGCGGCCATAGCACCCACAGCGGCCACCACCACGGACACGGCGGCGGCGGAGGCGGCGGCGGTGGCGGCGGCCACGGGGGCGGCGAGCACATTCACAAGGGCGAAGTGATACACAGGCACGTGCACGAGGGCAAAGTGGAGCACATCCACAAGCACGTCGGTCACGCCGAGCACGACCACAAGCACGCCGGACACGCGCACCACGACCACAAGCACACGGGCCACGCGGGCCACGACCACAAGCACCACGGGGCGGCCGAACACAAGCACTCGCATTACGGCAAGGCCGAGCACGGTCACAAGCACGTTGGTTCCGGCGCGCACTCGCACAAGCACATCGGCGCCGCCGACCACTCGCACAAGCACCACGGACAGGCGGAACACGCGCACAACCATCACGGGCACGCGGAACACGCGCACAACCACGTGGCGCACGCGGAACACGGGCACAAGCACACACTGCACGCGCAGCACGGGCACAAGCACCACGGCTCGGCCGGGCACACGCACAAGCATTTGGGGCACGCCAAGCACTCGCACGCGCACGGCGGACACGCGGACCACAATCACAAGCATCACGGACAGGCGGAACACTCGCACGGGCACCACGGGAGCTTCGGCCACGGGCACGAGCACCACGGCAAGTCTCAGCACACGCACGCCCATCACGCGCAGGCGTCGCACGGCCACAAGCACTCGGGCCATCACGCGCACTCGCACCATCACGGCGTCGACGGCCACGGGGGAGGCGGCGGCGGCGGCGGCGGCGGCGGAGGCGGTCACGGCGGTCACAGCGGTCACATAGGATACCTGGTAAAGAGGAACGACGGCGTGGCGCCGCCCGCGGCCGAGGGACTGAGCAAGTACTACAAGCCGGCGCCCGTGGCGGCCGTACAGGAAAACGCACCGGCGGCGGTGCCGAAAGTCGAGGGAGTGCCGCTGGAGGACATGTTCAGCAAGGTGGAGATCGCCGACTACGGCGGCTCGGCTGGCACGACCGAGTGAACAGAGTGAACGCGCGATCGACTTGACGCGATCGAACTTGTTATCCGTCTACGTTTGCCACGATAATAATAAAATATTATCCATTGTTAAGCAATAATACTTATAATAACTATATATATTATACCGTATAAGAGAATGTTATTATTATTTTTTTACCTTATAAATATATTATTTTATTAATTATGTAAACTTTTTTTCTGTTTTTTTTTATGTCATTGATATACATTAAATATAATACAATGATATATATATTATTATTATATTACGTGTTGTTAATATTTATATCTTATCATATAGGTAGCAATAATATATGTACATGTTTGCATCACAAAAGAATAATAATATTATTATAATATATGTTATACAATATTTTGTAATGTAAATAAAAATAACACGTTATTATACGCGCTGTCTTGATATAAATTGTTATTCCATCATATTATACGAATATATAGGTACTTACAATAACAAAATTAAACACAGTAACGAACAAACGTTGTGTACAATATAATGTGTGTGTGTG
>VUJU01001322.1:3405-48184 GCA_009835225.1 Aphis craccivora | reverse complement strand
CCGCCGCCGCCGGAGCTGTGGAAATGCGGCTTTTCCGACGGATACCTGTTGCCGAGCGTTTTATTCTATATAATATTATAAACGGACAACGTACAGCGATAAAGATAATAAAGATCTAACAATATAATTATACGCGGTAGGTGCGACACGACAAAAAAACGGCAATGTCGACATAATAACAACAACAACAACAATAATGGGACACTAAACTATTATTATATGTACACGGGTAATGGAGATGCAGTTGAGTGTGTTCAATCCATCTTGTTGAGCGTGTAACGCAATATCTGAAGCTCGTTGCTGATGTTGTTGGCCAACTCTTGCAGTTGCAGTTTCGAGTCCAGCACCTGTACGCTCTGCGTGTACGGGTTATACCGGATTCCGAATTGTTTCGGTATCGTCTTTGCGAATTTTCTGTAAGGAAATAAACAAAAAGTGTAAGTCGCTTTAGCATAACAAACTGAATGTCCTTGATGGGAGGATGGAGACAGTGTTGGTGACTATAATATGGTCTCGGGTCATGTCATTAAAAACGCAAACGCGGCTTGTCGCTCACATGAGTTTGTCTTTGACGTCGTCGAAGCTTTCGGCCACGAAATACGTGGGCTGGTATTCGGTGATTGGGTACTCTTGATCGCCGGTCACTTCGGGATCGAACGGCTTCAACTCCGGTTTGCCCGATAGCGAGTATTGGAGTTCGCCGATCGACGACAGTAGTCCGGCGCCGTACGCTTTTAGCTCGCCATTCTGACGGCACAATCCGAACTCGACAGTAAACCAATAACACTGGAACACATAATATAATATACAATATAATATCGCGTATAAAAATTATATCGATCGTGACTTTTGCATAATGTACAGGGATGTTTGAAAAACTCATATATTCACCCTCACTTATTTTTGTACATTCAAATCCTGATTTTTTTTTTTTTTTTAATTTTATAATATACTTAAGAACCCTATTTCCAATTATTTAGATTTTTTTTATACATTTAAAGAAGGGTTCTATATTTGTATACAGACTAGAGCAATGAAGATTTTTTTTTTTCAAATATAAACTAACTCATTTTACTGGATATTTGTAAGCAGGTGATTGTTAGAAAATATTGATGAATCTAAATAAAATGAACTATTAATGTTTATGAGTTGTCAAAATGTGTATAATAAGGATAATATTATTGCCTTACTAGAGTATAAATTAAATTTAGTTTTGAGTCAAATATAAATTATACCTACCTACTCCAACAATGTATTACTAAAATCATCATAGCCCTCATATTATCCATACTCATTAACTATGCATAATTCTATTCTCATTGCACAAAGTTGAATGAATCACAATCTACGAATACGAATTTCGATTCAGATACATAAACAATTTTTAAAAAGTTCCTGATTATCTTATAGAAAACAAAGTGATTGAAAACAATAAATCGGCATTTCCTCAGGACAAACCTAAGTATTTGATATTGTAGCCTTTAAATATACTTAAAAGTTGTAAAAATCAAAATTTAAATAAATTCATAATTAAAAGATAAATGGGGTGAGCATGTTAAACGAATCACTCTGTATATGTGTGTGCTTGTGTCGGTATACATCAACGCATGAACGACCGTGTAACGCGCGTATGTATATTATTGTACCTATGTCACAAAAGAAAATAAATTAATATCTCAACCGATACGCTGACATTACGATATTACGATATCGAATTCTTATACCTAATCTATATATTTTACACGAGAAAATTATACATGTATTGTATACGGTTTGATCGTTACGCACTATCTGTGTGTAAATGGGATTATCATTGTTATCCGATTCATAAATATTATTATTATTATTATTATGCTTCGGTCACAATCATAATTATTATATTTAACACAAAGTAGATAGATACGTTTAATACGCAGTAACTAAGAGTGTTTAAATGTGTCGTGCCGATCTGATGGAAAATAATCATTTTCATTAGGTATTTTTAGTTTTTTTCAAACTGTTATAATGAAATTATTGACAAAAACGGATTTTATTCGCGTGATTGCTCACATTTTAATAATAAATAATTGATTATGTAGCCATGTAGGTATAATATACGTATACGCATATGATGCGTTTGAGTGCGTTTTAGTTTTTTTCTGTATAAGTATTTTATAAAATAATTATTGTGACCATAAAGAAAGTATTTTTCTTAATACCTACATAATATCTATCATTATTATAGATTGCTAAATGCTGCTTTAAAATATATTTACGTTTTAATCGCTGTAAATATATTTCAGTTTAATTGATTAACAGGGTTAAATCTAAATTAAATTATAGTCAATTTCATACTTATATTATAGAATCAAAATTATCAAATTTAAATAGTATTTTTGTGTTTAAAAAAACACTAATGCGTGACAGCAGTTATTAAATAAATCTACCTAGGTACGTGAGTATTTTAAAGCAACGAAATAAAGTTGTTATGGTCAAGTGCATGTGATATATAAGGTATGTGTATAAATATTGTGCACGCGCATTTACCGTGGCCAATTTTTTAATGTAATCGTCTGGGGCGCCAAGCGACGCTAGTCCAATTTCTTGAGAGAATTGTGCAAAAGCTGGATTAGCAAACAATGGTACGTGCCCCAACAGTTCATGGCAAATGTCCGGTTCAGGGGTGTACAGTGGCCGACTGTGATGTCTGATGTACTGTGTGGAATGAAATACTCTGAAAGCTAGTCCGGCTAAGAAATCTCTTGAAGAAAGAAGCCCACCAACAGGCCTCAAAGTGAATCCGGTACTGTCTGCAACAAATTAAAATTAAAAATTAAATAATTAATTTTCATATTCATCAAATATATTTTCTTTACACGAATATAATAAGTGTTGTCTATAATATTATTATAATAAAACCTTAATATTTTAATTTTCAAAATGCTCTATTGCACAAGTCATAATATGAATCTTACGGTAATTGTAATTATAATTATTATTTTTACCCTTAAGAAAATTGGAAATATCCTCGAATTGTGGTATGCAGTCCTCTCTATAACCACAATTTTCAACGAATAGAGGAAATAAGTGATTATATTCATTACACGCATGTGTCGGATACAATTTAGTTAGTTCCCTGAACACCGTGCCCCATGTCTCTACTTCTTGTTTGGTGTATTCGATATGAGGTAATGGATCTCCACTATAAATTAAACATTTTATTTTTTTAAGTACTGTAGTATACAGCTTGTACATGAATTGTAATATCCTTTAATAGTTCATACATTGTTGCAATTTTATAATTATAATAATTTTAATTTTAATTATTGTTTTGTGATTATCAAATTATTATAGATATTGCATTGTTGATCACATACTGTCTATAATTCAATGCGGTGTCTGCCAAATACTTCCTCCTCATCCTGTACACAGGATCTGTGAATCCGGGATGATCGGCATTCAGTTCGGCTCCATGAGATAGAATCTGATTGGCGTACTTGTCCAGATCTCGAATTCGCAACGGAAACCACGGTACATATTCTACAAGACAAACGCCACGGTTTTAAGAACCGAAATTCCTGTCTCGTCTGTGTCCCTAAATCTTCCATCCATCCCACCCCACAGCCATCCCAAAAACACTCACTGTCTTTCACTTTGCTGTCGTTGAGGTTGTTCCGAGATACCACCGAACAGTACGTCATTGTGTCCTTCAATATTTCCACCACCTTTGGCACGTTACCGCCGGGCGCACATTCAACGAAAAACTCATACTGGTCCGGTATCCTGTCCGACGACCGGGATTCGATGTGCAACAAATTAACGTTGTATTCCTATACGGAACATAAAAATTGAAACAACTGTTACATTATTATCATTATTGTTATTATTATTATTATTATTATTATTGAATAACTACAATTTGTAATCATAATAGGTATATGTTACGATTTGATAGGTTAGTTTTTTCCTCGTATTAATAATTTATAAAACTTTGAATTACATAAATAGGAAATCACGCATTTGACACTCCTTGCTTAATCACTGTCAGTTATGATACGAAATAATTTATCATTTTATAGACCTTCGTTACGTTAAGACATACTATGATATAATATATTCCGAACAAACAAGAAGTATCGTGTACATACACTCATGATAGATTAACAATGTTATTTTTTGTATTAATAGTTCTACAAATTACTTAAGGAACTACTAGGGTTCGATTTTAATGCAAATTGCATTTTTTTCTAAAACATTACTTTTCAAACATAAAGTTCATTTCATACATTAAAAAATTAAAAAATGTAACTTTATGTTATATTAATATATTATATTTTGATATTTTTATCATATATTTATAAATCATTTTGTGTTTAGGAATGAATAAAATTCGATAAAAATTTAGTTAACATTCATTCTAAAAGAATAAAAATAAATATTCATTATGTTTTTACTGATCAGATAAATGTGAGATACCAGACGAAATTACTGTTGAAACGTCTAGACATTAAAATATATGTTTACAATGTTCACATACATAATACAATAGAAATTATTATATTTATTTTTTGGAAATAATTTTCAAGGTAAAAAGAATATAGGAAAACTAGAAGGTGATGAAACTAATACGAATAATGAATACTTAATAATAAAAATTTATATGAATATAATTAAACAAATTTTTTCAAAGTAAAAAATAATTTTAGGAGCATTTTTTTAGTGCATTTTTGCAAAAAAAAAAGTTCTGTAATAAGTGCATTTAATTGTATTTTTCTTAATTACTAGAGCATTCAAATCCATTCCCTAGTAATTACTAATTTAATTCCTGTAGCTCAAAATAATATAGGTATACTCGTATACTTTAAATGCATTTACCTTGAAAAGTTTTAATGCCTTGGCTAGAGTTCCAACGCTGTCATTTCCTGGTGAAAATATTAGTGTGATAGATTCTTCATCAAGAGGAGCTATGTATGATCCTTTGCGTAACGTGGATACCTAAAAAAATGTTAAATACCTAGTTATTTTTTTTAGACATATATTTCTGTCAGATTATACCTGAAGTATTTTAAATCAATAAAGTGATTGAGGATATATACTTGTTGTATAGTTATATATATATATTGTAAGTATATATTTAGTATAATATCATAATTATTTACATTGGTGTTAATAAAATTCATATTTGAAAGAAAATCACCTGTCCATATATCTCATATACTCAATACTCATAGTACACAATATAATTTAGAAATCAATAAAGTTATACAATATTTAATTTCTTACTTAAGTTATACTTAAGAACTTATTTAAACCAAATAATACAATTAATACTCAAAATATAATAAGATAATACTTATAATTTGTATTAAATTCAACATCATCATTATAAAATTCTACCATCGTTAGTTTTTAAATATACATATATATATATTTATTTATTTATTATTTCATTCATTTATATTTATCAACAAATGACAATGAATGTGTTGAAATAGACCTATTTTTCTGTACTTTTGTTACAAGATAAAATTATTTGGTTTTTATATCTCATTCGAAACAAATTTCGCAAATAATCAAAATGATATTACATAATGTAAATCACTTATTCATTGGTAATTTATTGAATTTAGAAACATAAAAAAACAATGTAAAGGTTAAACATAAATGTTGAATAATTACATTATGACACAAAATCAATTCTAAATTGTGACATATTATTTAAAATTATTGTCGACAAAAATGTAATAAATATTTCTGACAATATAAAAAGTTAATAAGCAATAAGTATCATAGAAAAATTATTTATTTGTATAAAGTGTAATAGTTATTGAATCATCATAAAAATAATAGCAAAGAGTAAATATTTTTATTTCAATAAACCAAGAAACAAAATTAGTAAATAAAATGTCAAAACTATAAAAAAATACTTTTGATAAGCAATAAATATTAAAATATTACAAAAAACTATATTTAGTTTAAAATATAAAATAATAATTGTATTTATACTCTATATTATAATAAAAAATTGTTTAATTCGATTACTTACCCTTAAGTTATTTTCTATTACTGCATTTCCGTTCATTGTGTATAAATAGAAAAGTACTAATATAAATCTTTTAACACAAACGTCTTAAACCTATCCACTCAAATGACGAACAGATAATGCTTTGAAATATGTTAAAGCTAATATATAAACATTTAAACATTAAACCCGTTTTCTTAAATCAATTTTCCCCCACTTAAAACACAGTGTGATGTAATATTTTTATTAATTTATATATTTATGGTAGTCATTTAATTGACGGACGTGATTATAATTTTGTTCTCATTCCAAGAATAGCGTGATTCCAAGATTGATGTTTATTTGACACATATAGTTATTATCAAAATAAAAATATATAACATAGGTAATTATATGTTATATGTTTCTATAAGTATTATATTATGTTAATTATTCGAGTTAATTCGAAAAAGCATGATAAGTGTGCGCATATTTTTATATTGCTATCAATATATACATATCTATATAATATGTATATAATGTTTATGTTGCGAAAAATTAAGAACTACTTTCACAGTGAATTAGGTATCTATGATGTAATTTGTATGAATTATTGGTGGATTTCAAGGTAGGTATTACTATACGAACTATACGAAACAGTAATCAACTTATAAATAATGATAAGCCATCCAAAATTTAAAAGCGATTCATCATCATAATTCCAGACTTGTTTCTTATATTATAAATAAATATGTAAATTAATTCATTATAAAAAAAATTACGTTTTTAATTTGAATTTATAAATACAAGTTTTAATTTTGAACCAATTCAAATTTACTTGTTCTAAAATGTATTATAAAAAAAAAAATAATTTTCCAAGGAAAATGTTTTTTTTTTAATTGTAAATGTCCTCCATAAGTTATTACAAAAATAATAACTATTTATAATAGTTATTATAACTATTAATATAACAATTAATGTTTTGGGATCCCGCTTACTACTATACTAACCACAACCACTAATGAAATAAATAAACTATTTCATAATCTTCACATGTATAAACAATGTTAAAAATGAAATGTAATATTACAACTGATTGATAAAAAATATCTTTAGTTATTTTTGAAAATTGTTTAAAAATATCTGCCTAGTAAAGTAACTAAAACAACTACAAAATATATTAATTATATTAAATATTTTAAGTTAATTGTGTTAATTGAAATCTTAATACAACTTGATACATATAACAAAATAAATAAACTATTTAATAATTATTTTCTACATAGCTATTATTATTACCTATTAGTATTTCAATATAAACTGCAGATATTTTAACTACTTAAATATATTTTACAATTTATATGAAGGAAAATATAACCAAAGGATATAATACAACCAAAAATAATAATAGTTGTCTGTTACCAATGTTACGATATCATTTAAACAAATATCTAAAAGAACATATCAAAACATAATAGTTATTAATAAACTAATGATAGTAAATATAAGTAGTACGTATTATGTCATGTTTAATGTTTTAAACATTTCCAATTATACTTGTAAATACAGTATTCAGGCTAGGTCATCGTCACCTAAACTTAAGACCTCAAAGATTAGTAGATCGAAACAAAAACTAATTTATCAAAACGTTACTGTTTACATATATGAATCATTATAATTCATTGTATATAATATAAATATATAAATCGGTAACATTTTTTTTTGTTTTAACATTTATTTGAATAAATACAATCTGTAATATTAGTTACAATAAGCATATGAGCTGAAAAGTACAGTTGGCAGTGAAATCGTGAGGGGAGTAGCTACCCAGCAGTAACACTCGACCGGTAACATTTAATTGAAAATGATACAATGAACGTATTTTGAACATCATGTAACAGATCAACGTCACTTGATTGTAATTTTTAAATTAACAATCATCATTGTTAATTGGTACTAAATAATTAATTATCTTATTTATTTATATCAGCTATCGTATTATATTATGCAATTATTATTTGATGCAACAATGATGTATTTTGCTTTACTATATTATGATTTAATTTCAGAAAATAACTTTATTAAATACTATCTTCAATAAAAAAAAAATTATTAAAAAAGTGAACAAGTGAATACCACTCTGTTATATAGGTAGTATAGGTGTGAAATATTTCACTACTAAAATATATATGTTAAATTTAAATTCAATAATATATTATTTTATGCTAAAACAATTCTGAATGCAGACGAATAAAAGATCTTTCAGCCTATATCACAAAGTAAATTACATATTTAATGATACGGTTTAAGGTGAATTTGTACAATTATTAGTTACTGGTCTATTTTATGAGAGTTATTCGTAAATTTATCATAAGTTAAAGGAACGTCCAATATACTTGACACTTGATGTACTTGTCGTGGGCACACAAATATTTTAACTACTTATTTGCGTAGAACAGTTAGTACCTACCGTATATTACAGTCTGGGATACAAGAAACAAAGAAAATAAGAGAGAAATTAGTTTAGGAAATAAAATACAATTATATGATAACTATTTATTTTAAAATCATACATTTTCACTGAACCAAATGAATAGGTAACTACTAAAAAATTATTTAAAAAAAAAAAACCGCTAACTTTTTATATAACAACAAATGTTTGAAGATTTTAAGTTATACGCTTTGTTTTGAAGAGATTATGATATTAGTAATAAGAATTGCTATTTTTAGAGTCATACATTTATAATTATATAATTAAAATACGTAAAATATAAAACAATAAAATGATTAACTTCATTAGTCATAGGACTTAGAAAGAAAAAATATATTAAAATTAATAATCTTTTTTACTTAATTTAAGAATTTAATTTTCAACCTTATATTTTTACATTCATATTTTTAGTTTTAACGATCAAATCAAATCAACTAATTCTAGTTAAAGTGTATTGTGTTTATTTTTAAAGCATAGTATAAATACCTTTATTTACCTAAAATATTTCAACTTTCCTTCAAAGAATAATAAATCAATTTTGCATAAAGGTGTTGGGATAAAATTATAATTTTAAATACCTACTAAATTACGAGTAACTAACCTAAAATTATTAGATCAAATTGTGATAAAGAAAAAATTTAAATTCATAATATTAAGTTTCTTGGCGTTAAAATATACAAATATACCAATTATTTAGTCTGCTATTTTAATTGATATTAAAGGGATATACAGTATAAATTGATTATAATCTTGCTGTATGTACTTTACTGTTATCAATTATCATCATAGTTATTTTTTACTAATATTTATTTAGATATCTAGATTAATTTCATTGCGTGTCATTGCAATTAGAATTTCTTAAATTTACATAAGTTTTTTCATATAATATTTAATTATCAAAAATTAATTTCTTTATGATATTATGTATTATATATATGTTTCTCTATGAAAATACCTATCTAGTATTGGCATATTTTTCTTAGGTTAAATTTGTTACTAAATTATTATCATACATCCTTTAAAAATAATAACATATTTCTTGTTTTAAATGATTTTTTAGTGATAGAATTGTTTGTGACTTTATCTAACTGTAAACGTAACGATTCTGTTACATCTTAAATTGTATTTAATACTATTGAAAGTATTACTGCATGATGAGCAGTACTCGATTTTTTAAACTAATGATTGATAATACATCAGTTTTTAAACGATCTGTTGTATAAAAATTAAAATGACTGTTATAGTTGTAATTGACAAAAATATGTTGAAAATAATTTTCGTAACAATAATTGATTTAAAATTTTTACAAATATTGGAAGTACCTAATAAAAATAAGTAATAATAGTTTCTACAATTTCTAAAAAAAATATTGAATAAATATAACTAATTTGTAATATTTTATATTTTAAGCAGTATTAATTGTAAATTCATTTATTATTTTTTATCAATAGAATATAGTATATACTATGATAGGTGTATATATGTATATATTTATAATATACATTTTATTAGATAATTGGTATTTTATAACCGTTTATTATAAATAATATCCAATAAAACTTTTTTTTTTTTAGAATGGCTCAACTCAATAATTAATACAAAAATTATTATAACTACTAGCTAGATAGGTGCCTATATTGCTTTATACGGCTATACAAGTTGCCTATTTCTTAAAATACTTTGTATACATAACATTATTTAATTATAATAATTATATACATCATGTTAAATTTCTCAATTGGTAACTATAAATAATATATTTATATTAAATCATGATTAGTCATTCGTTTATTTAATTTTGTAATTATTTAATATCATATAATTTTTATCAATCAATGAATCAATTGTCATTTAGATCATTTTTAGAAAATGTGTTCATACTTTTTTAATTTACATTTACTATTATGCAATAAGAAATAACAATCACTTATTAGTAATATCATTAATATTATTCTGTATAAAATAAATATAGATATATACATATTATAAATTAGTAAAAAAAAAGAAATGTACCTAGTATCCAATTAGAATATTTTGCAGTTCTTAAGAAAAAAATTATACATCGACTTAATCTGTCTGTATTTTATGTATACTTCTTAAAACACTTAAATTAAACTAAAATATGAATAGAAGAATTTCGTACTTCATTAAAATACAAATTTAAGTTGATCAGTAAATAAATTAAAACGTTAAGTTTTTTAACGTTTCGACAATAAAAATAATATTAAATCTTATATTATATATATTATATAGGTACCTATACCTACACAATAAAAGTATTCAAATTGAAAACAATACTCATGAAGATTGAATGTCGTATCAAAAATAATAAAACAAAAATCAAAAACAAACAAATATAAATCTAAAATAGTCGTAAAATTTAAACGTGAAACGAGGTGCATCTTAGAGGGGACATAATATTATAACTAAACGAATGATTCAAATGAGATTCTCATATGGCACTCCTTCCGGTTGCCATCAGTATACCTCCACCCTTGGACACAGAAAGTTTTTTAAGGACCTCAGAAGATCTTCTCTTATACCAAAAATAAAATAATAATCGTCCAAATTAATATGTGTTTAATACATAAATATAATATTGTCCAAATATTAATTATTTATACAATTACTACAAATGTTTACGGTAAGCAATAATCAATAACAAAATAAAAATGTATTAACAATATAATAGGTAGTTAATTCATACTAATATATAATTATACTTATGTACATACTAAAAATTTAGATAGTAAAATAAATCTTTCCGTTTTATTATAGGAGCTTATTGATTTACTTATGTTTTATTAATTCGATATCTACTTTAATATTTTAATGATAAGATGAATATTATACATTTTATTATTCTATTAATCTCATCACTCTTGTATAGTCCTACAAAATATAAAACATATCGTATAATCTGCACCAGACTTTTTTATTTCAATTAAACGAGTGTTTTTATAAATACTAATAAAAGATTCATGAAATAGGTAATTATTATTCAAATAATATCACGCAGTAGTATTAAAACACTCACTTTTTTTGAATAATTGTTTGTTATGTTTATAAAAATATAAAAGTATACTAGGTCGTAAATACTGATACAGTTTAGTATAGTTACCTATTTAAAATAATCCTATTGAAAAAATATTAAAGCACCTAATAGTATGTATATAAGTATAGTGTGTAAATAGACAATTACTTCAGTATTCACCACTTAAATAATATTATGAATATTATTATTATGTCAGAGGCATTTAATCATAATTAGTATTCAAAAATGTTAAGAAGAATACACCTTCTAACTATTTTAGTAAGTATTCAAACTTAAAGAATGGGATGAATAGGTATTACAAATTTATTTTATGTAAATAAAAAAATAAAACAATAAACCCGTAGAAAAACTATCCTATAACTAAATACATAATTTACAAAATGAAATATATTTAATTATACAAACAAAATTATATTTTATACGTCTATAATATTAATTAAAATTATTTATTTATTTAACATTTCAAAACAAAAATAGAAATTTAAGAAATTGTAATGATTATTGTGTAAATAAATGCATAAAAGTGTATAAATTAGTTTTAAATTCAGAAAATCTCGTTCAGGATTTAATGAGAATACCTTAGGAGCAGTTTTTTTAATTTAATATAATATGACTAAAATTATATCCCTTTACTGAAGTACACAAGCATCACAAATTTCTACAAAAATTCTCCAATAAAATATTGGCTCTACATATCGTGACGTTTTAATCAATTAATTTACAGTATAATATGGCACTTATTAATTGTATTCAATATCTCAAAGTTAATTTAATAACTAATAAGATTTTTAAAAAATGTACAACATCAACCATAATAATTGATCACTGATTTTTAAGTATAACTGAGTAAAACTAATAAATCAAAAGATTTTTATTTAAATGTAAATAATTTAAGTTTTTAATAAAATATTATAAATAAAAAATAAATAAAAACAATATTGAAATTGATAACTACGTATTTTATTCTTATAATAAGTGTCAGTTAATATTCATTAATATTGTTGTAAACAAGTTAATTTACGTAAGATCATTACTAAATCATTGTTTTAAAAGTAGCTCATTATTTGTATAAATATCTGTTATACTATGACTATTAGTACAAATAGTAGGTAATAATATAAATTGTTATTATTAACCATAATATGTAATGATATAAATTTAATTTCTAAAATACTACCTGTAATGGTAATATTCTATTTTACAAATTTAATATTTATAAAGTAACGCATAAATTAACATTCAACCAAAATGTATTCAAGTAGTTTTAAAATATTTATCTATCAGTTACTATAAATATGTTGTAATTCTATTATTATTATAATTCTTGTAGTATACAAAATGACTAAACATATGCTTCAACTAACCATAAGTCAACTGAATAGTTTCAAAATATTGAATTGTTGTGGATATTTTATAAATCAATTACATTATTATAGCTCTTAATAAACACATATATATGCAATACGCACGTGCATATAAGTGTTTATATCAGCGTGTGTGTATGTATATACGTATTTTATACCAATATCAATGGACAAGCGACAAAGATGAAAAAGACATTACTGGGATCTATTTGGGATATAATGTCCTAAATATGTAAACCGGTTAATAAATTAGATAAGTTTATGACTGTGCAGGCGCTAAAACCGAACAAATTGACGACTCTGATTACCATAATCTGACAATCGCTTTTAAAGTTTTTCCCTCTACCACTAATTTCAGTATCCAATTGTCCCGTTCTTGGCGTAGGATTACAAAATTTTATTAAAAATCTGGTTTTAGAAGTTCCCACATTAGTGTGGGACATTTCGGATTTCATATTTATTTATTTTTTATTATCCTCAATTATCTATGTACAAATATGATTAGCATTTTTTCTATTGTTTCAGTAGTATATGTATTAGATTTATTTATTTTTAAATAAATAGGTGCCCAGGTGTTATTTTATCCGCCTCGAAAGTCGATGGGCGTTGAATCTCGAGGACCACTAAACAAAAGGACTGGTGACAAATGAGCATTACTACCATGTTCTAACAATAGAGCCGCATTTTTTTTTTGTAGTTTATTATTTTTATTTTATTTAAATAAAGGAAAAATAATGTTCACGTCATTCTTCAAACGGAATAATAATATTACAGCTGTCTTATTGCTATGATTAGTTGTTGTATTATCCTCAAATAGACCACGCGCGTAATAATTTAAAACGATCCTCATGATGGACTAAACATCCGTTTTGTTGTTTTAGTATCACCGGTTACCAACGATACTACATATTTTCAAACAAGACAACTTAGTGGCCAACAATATGGTTTGGACTATAATTTACAAAATCACACGAAATATGAAGAAAAAATTGCAGACCGGTCAAGAACACTATTTGAGTAATTATTTAATTATTATTAATCTATATAATAATATAATATAAATATATAATTGTGTAGTTAAGCTTTAATGTGTGGATATTTTTTTGAAGAGTTTTATTATCTTTATTAGTTATTAACTATTACTAATAAATACTATTCAGATTGAAAACAAAGTCCTTTTGTTTTTGATAATGATAGAAAAATAACTATTAAATAAAAACGTACTTCATTTAATTTCCAAGATAAACGTTATTTTTACTTATTTTACCGTTTTTACCTATAAATTGCTTTTTTGCTTATTTATTTTTTCGTGTTTAATTATTAATTTATCATAATAATTATAATTTATACATATTAACGATGAAAAACGATAAAAGTTTACCAAGATCATCTTTCGTTATTTATGTAATTATGTTATGTTTAAAATTAGTTGATTTAGCGTTTATTTAAGTCACTATCTATTTAGATCAAAATATGTTCTTGATGATTAAATTTAAAATTATTTTTCAATAAGTAGTTTTTCTATGCTTTTTCACATTTTAAGTGATTATATTGCTCTTTAAATCCGAACCCTATTAATAAATAATAATACGTAATATTAATGGATAAATATAAAGAACAAATGTAATGAAATATTATTTTAGCTATAAGTTTTCCATTATTATTATTTTATCACATTTATCTTCACGTGATATACTGATATGTGAACATAATTATTATATTATATTTTCGTAGTTGGGGTAGTCCAAGCGTTGTATCGAAAGAAGAAATAAAAGTTCATTCGAAAAGCATTGATACAAATTCGGAAACTGAGAGAGTTGAAAACAATGTTTGGTGGCCGTGGAAAAACTATGATGATTGGCTGAATGGTAGGGGATTAAAATCAGAACAACCAAAAAAACCAGAAAAGAAGATTCGAAAAGAAAAAAAACACAAAAAAAAGAACAGGAAAAATGATAAAAAAAATAAGAAGTCAAAACATGGTAAAAAATTAAACGCTACAGTCAAAAGCAGTGATCCTTTTTCGGCCAATGTCGAAGACAACGAAATTATAAAAAAAGAATCGATACCTGAAATACTTTATGAAGCGTCACCTATTGATATCATTTTAAGAAATTCTTCTTTAGTTCCAACCTTGGTAAAATATACATCCAGAAATTACACTTACGGTACGTTTGAATTCATTAAATAAATGATATGATACAAAACAATAAATAATCTACATAATCAGTATATACTTACGGCATTATGACATATAATAGACGTATACAGTTAATTTTTTATTTCATTTAAATTGTTCCAACTTATTATAATACATTTAGTAAATAAGTACCTATTGCAATTATTTTCTCAACACATTAAATAAATTTGGTTTAACAATATTATTTGTAAAATATGCTGCTTCGTACGATTAAAGAATTTTATTTTTATTTCACCCGTCGAATAAAACTTCTAAGATACAAAAATAATATTTTAAATTAATTAATTAATTAAAATAAACGAAAATAATAATTTTGTTAGTATAATATTTTATATGCCTTATAACCTGTAGCTATAATAATGTTTTAAAAAAAGTAACATATGACTAACATTTTAATAATTTTTGATCCGTTTATGAATATCAAGCATAATATTATAATTAAAATTTTAAACAATAGGTATAATCAGCGATATCATTACTACCAGAGTTATTAAAATATAAATTAAAATTTAATATCGACGATAAACGAAATAGAGTCAAACAATCATACTAAAATAACATACGAGCATGCAATAACAATAAGATATTTGATAATATAAGTGACATTTGTTAGGTATTACATTTGTGTTATTACCTAATATTACATAATAAACAGTTAAATGCAACCTTTATACGTACATATTTTCATTCAAATATTTAATACATTCTACCAATAGTTAAAAAATCGCTATACTAAAATAAATTGATGTCCAACATAAATATGAATTAAATGACTAAGTCTTATATTTTTATTCGTATACCAAACCAAAGCACAAAAAATGATGTACTTGATCATAACTTGTTTTTGAATAGCATGTCCGTATTGCAAGAATTATTAAAACGAAATAACGATCTAACAATCTGAATGATTTCATGGTTGTTATATTTCATAATAATATAATGTTATGTACAATTTAGTAATAGGTATAATACAGTTATAAATAACAACTATTAACTAGTGAATAAAAGATTAATGGTAAAAATTCAAATTTGTATTTAATAAACGAAATAAATTACGTTCTAAATAATTACTAATATTTACCAAAATGTAGCAAGAGATAATATGCATGCGATTACCAGACTACTACGTAATACCGTAATATTATTTAATATTAATTTAGCCATGATCTACTATACAGTCCTCAAACTCAGTCAAGGTTTTGATTAAATACTTCAATAATCATCTCCAAGACCTTATTTTAACTGTATTTTAAATAACATTTTTTTAATACACGCGCTCTGATAAGTTTATCAGAATTATTCATATTCAGAGCGCCTTATTTGTCTAAGCGTAGATAACTTATTAAACGTGAATTTATTCACGTTTAATCTTATTTAATTTCCCGAGATTTTATAAATAAACAATAACATTATGTTTCAGTAGTCAACCGAGTGTAATAATAATATTGTCTAACTTTTATTGTCTTAATGTTTTGCGTAGATGTAAACGAATGCTTGACAAATAACGGAGGTTGTGAAGGACTTTGCATCAACACTCCAGGATCCTACAGGTGTCATTGTCCGCCTGGCTTTATGGTAGCTGACACCAAATGCGAAGGTAAATAATAATCTAGTTAGTATTAAGATACTGGGTAAGTACACAATTTTTCGAATAATTATTCAATGCGCTACAATCATATTTCATATAGGTTCGTGTACATTTAAATTTAAATATAGTGTTTTTTTTATGTGTAGGTATCTATAATAAGACATTTCTAGCTTTTTAAACAGAAAACTGTAATTTTTGGCAGTTTGAGCATGATAATAATATTATAATAATAATAAACCATAATAAGAAGTACTTAAGACTTTATATAAATATAATATAATACACTATACTGTAAAGATAAAAAATATAATTGCAGATAATACTCGTAGTATGATAATGTACTGTATAAAAATTAACTAATAATATCGTATGGACGACAGCGTTTTAGACATTTTTAAGATGGTAAACGTATGTTGCGTATGTATAAATTGAAGTGTAGTGACTAGTGACTATTGAGCCTGTTGATTTATGAAGTGAGTTATGAAAATTCACAGCAACGACGCTTATATGGTCTTTCTAATAATAATAGTGTTTTAATTAAGTAATAATTATATAGGTAATCTAAAATAATACATGGAAGTGAAATCACTATGTACATAGCCACATAGATAATAATAATATTATATTTATATAGATATATAAATATATAATGAATATTCAGGTACACAGGACGTCTCATCGTAACGCGTACCTACTAATAAATATTTTTATAACTAATTAGTGTATTTAAGAGTCACACATTTATTTATTATAATATTTTAAGTATTATTTGGTTTGTGTAAAATTAAATTTAAAATTTTTTAATTATTTTTTTCGTAATAGTTAAAAATTTACAAGTCATAGATATCGGAGCTATATTGATGGACTTAAAGGTTATAATTATGTAATAGATATTTTAAAAGTTGAATTGTTAATTTCTATTAAGTGTTTATTATAGTATGGCTTAGATTTTAAGAGAAGGCGGGAAAAATTAATATAGAAGAATATATTATGTAAGATTATATTATAGACAATTTATAGTAACTATTAAGTATTAAATAGGTGGTCGTTTATTATTACAAAAACAAACACAGTTATTTTCTGTATATTTTAAATTATAATATATTGTTGTTGATCAATACATTAATACCAGGTTGAAATAAGATTATTTCCGAAGTTATTTTAGATTTGAAAATTATTTAAAAAAAAACACTTTAAATAAATTTGCGTTTATAAACTTGTAACAATAACATGGGTATTAAATACAATTTTATAGGAAAATCTACGTACACGAGATAAATAACCAATTGAAACAATATCTTCGGGCGCTTTAATCAATACAATATTTTATCAGACTTAAAATGCTACCAACACTTATCATAACAGCTACCTCGTGTGGTGCATAGTACATACCGTATAACATAATATTATGTACCTGTTGTACCTAACCATATCTATATTCATATAGAATTATATATATATGTATATATATAATGTATCGTATAATATGTATAAATTATGGTCGTCCCACGCGCACACTTTATCTATCTATTTATGTATATATCGATTACACGCGCACTTATACGCGATCTCTGCATATCCGTCTCAATAACAAAGACACGCTCGACAACGCGTTCATATAATTCCGATCACACTTTCAAACGTTCTTTGTACGATGACTATAGAAATCTAGATCTTATACTAATGAGACTCGACCTGTATTATAGTATTGATATTATGTATTACTGAATACGGGCACAATGACGTCACACTGTGGTTAACCACTTTTGCACTCATATCTCATATGCACGCAACCAAGAACAAAATTCGGTTTTTTTAAGTAATACATTACAAACGCATCCTATTTAAGCCCATACGTTTTGTACGTTTTATATTAATAAAATAATATAATACGTGAACCGACGATCAAAATTGTATACAATTAATAATTATTTTGAAATATTAAACGAAAAAAAAAAAACGTAACGATTTAATAAGTTTATTATGAATTATTATTAAAAGAAAAACATTGTATTACTTCGGGCGCGCCCTCTGAACACTCTCTGGTTCGGTGGTCGCGCCACCGTTGTACCCTACATCGACTTGTAACCGCGTGTCGTGCCTGACGGGCGCGTGTTGCAGACATCGACGAGTGCCTGTTGCGCAACGGTCACGGGCCGTGCCAGGGAACGTGCACCAACACCTGGGGCGGATACAAGTGTTCGTGTCACGGCATACCGGGCACCAGGCTGGCCGACGACCGGCACACTTGTGACGACGTGGACGAGTGTCGGGACGGGACGGCCGGGTGTTCGCACCAGTGCATCAACACCCCGGGGTCAGCGTTCTGCTCGTGTCCGGACGGACTGCAGCTGGACGACGGATGGAAAACGTGCGTGGACGTGGACGAGTGTTCGGACCCGGAGCTGCAACAGTCGTCCAACGTTTGCTCCGAACGCGGTTTGACGTGCATCAACACGTACGGCTCGTACAAATGTGTGTGACGGATCGTAAAAAACGAATATATTACGCTGTTTTATATTTTGTTTGGATCGGTTGAGAAGCTGTACGATGACATAATAATATTATAATCACGACACTGTCAGCAGCGACACACCCGCCGATTATATTTATAAAACTCACAAATTCATAATAATATTATTAATCGACTAGTCACGAGTGCTGGTTGTTGTTGTTGTTGTTGTTGTTGTTATGCTGGTGGTTATAATATTGTTGGCTCTTGTTATTAACTACCTATACTGTATAACCTATTGGTCACATATTGTTATTATATTATTATCATTTAGCTTTTATACTGTTTACACCGTAATTTGTTAATTTTTAATTTTTATACTTTTTATGTTTTACAAAACATTTGTTTATTACACGTGTATACACCCGCACTAGCCCCTTAAAACTCAACGACTAATAATCACGATTAAAATAATACATATATAATATATATTAATACGTTTGTCACGATATTTATGAATTAATGCATTTTATTTTTAACCCGTTTTCATGATCAGCAATTGAATTATACCTATGTACCTATGTATTATGATACATAAAATCACCGTGCTTAACCATTTTAACCATCCAAGCGTCATACCATTGAGTGTAGATGCGATCACATATTATTATTGTTTAACACAGGTACTTATTATTTTGTCTGTCAATAATATTTATTGAATAAATTGTTTATTTTACTTCCTTTGTATACATTTGAAAACTTTAATACATCGACTAAATTTCATACATTTTATTTCATCCCACTATTTAGAAAAACGAGAAATAAATAAATCACTTTTAAAAAACTAAATCCTAAAAAAGAAATTTAAGTCGACTTAAGCCAAAATATGACTAAGAGTTAATGTCTATACACATCATAATGAAATTCAGTTCGTTTCTTAAGTGTAAACTTGAAACAGGCTACAGAATTTTGAGGTAGCATTTTTTTAAGAGTAACAAAGTACACGGAGACAGAATGGTATAAGAAACTATAAAATAATACTAAAAAATCTATACAATTGTATTAAAAAATTATATAAAAATATACAACAAAATCCACTATCCACTTATATAAATCGAAAATTATACCTAATTGATATGAAGAATATTTTGAAAAGGGACAAATGACAAACAGCTGAAAAATACGTCAAAACTATCACAGGTATTAAATTTTTTTTTTGTGAAGTGTGTTATAAATAAAATAAAAAATAAAATAATTATTTGTTAGTATAAAAACATTAATCTTATCAAACAATCCCTTAGTTTAAATAATAGTTATGATAAGAATTAATTAAGTTAAACATATTAATCTTTATATTATATCGTCCTTTTAAATGACTTTATTTAACGTTTCTTTTACTGTTTTCAATTTCAATTACTGCACGATCTAAACAAAACATAATCATTTAATTAATAATATATTTATGTTATTTTTTTTTTTTTTTTAATAGACTAGGCATATATATATATATATTTATGTGTTTTTTCACTGATACCTTTAACTTCAATAGTGAAATTACATATAGCTTCATTTTTTGATCCATCCATGGCAATGTACAATACATTATGTAGTCCTGGACCCATAAGTTGACCCGGTTCCTAAACCAATTAAAACGTGAAATAAAATTTATCAAATTATCAAATTATAATAGTATATTCACACCATCGTCTTAGCCACTTGGGTAACGCCGCTATGTTGTCCGAAAACCGAGGTTCAGGCCATGATACGGGAACGGTGTTCTTTTTTGAAAAATCTTCTATTACTTCCAAATACGTAGGACAATCTTGTACTGATGGAACTTCATCATCTATCAATATCAAATAAACATAGTCTTACTATTAATTCCCGAGTTGACTAAGTATATTATTTTACCCGTCACTCGTACAGTTGTCCTACATGATGCAATATCCGTATCTTCATCATCACGAACCGTGTAAGTGATTATATACAAACCTGGTACCAAAATCCTCGATGAATTTTTGTACCAACCGGAACTTAATGTACCGAACCTGTATATTATATTTTTAGTTTAAAGTTAACTGAACTCAAGCAATTTCTATATAATTTAATATTTTTATATTATAATATTATATCATAAATATATAAAACACAACACCTGTTCCAATCGTAATTCGTATTTGGTTGTTCCACTTCGAAATTTATAAATTTTTCTCCTTCAGCTAAGCTTACATTCTTATCCGGTGGACACTTAATATAACATTCCATTTGATACATCTAACATATCAGCATAATTATTGGTAAAATAATTAAATATAATTTTTATTATTATTCCACTATTACAATATAATATAATACTAACAGTCATCGGAGTCGTTTTGGGAACACATTGTGGTTTTACACCAACCCAATTTCCATTACTGCAATAAAGTTTGGTATGTGAAGGGTTTTCGAACACATGCCCTTTGATACAATGGTAAATCGCTTCTAAATATTTGTTTTTTGGATCAACAATATTTTTAATCCTATGAAATTCAATCATCAGTATTACTTTTGATTATGGAATAAACTTTAATGGTATATTCTATAATCAATTTTATTGCATATTAAACATATTATTTTGAAGACGGGCATTTCCGCTCAAAATGAATATAGTAATAATAAATACCAATTTATAAAATATTAAATTTTAAATTAAATTATAGACTGATTCTATATTGCTATGGTTTAATGAAAATAAACCATAATACATTGCAACTATGACATTAATGCAATCACGCGTACAAAAGTATCTGACGAGATAAAACAAATTGCTTATAAAATATATATAATATATATATATATTATTTGCCTATAAATAAAAATTATTAATATAAATATAGTATATTATAATAAATATAGGTATTAGTTTGTATTAATTAATGCATTAACATGAACATAAATAATAATTAATAATATTTTTTATCTTAATTCTATAAATAATATAATACAATTTTCAATTTTTACTTTTATAAGTAGATATATTTAAAAACTTTATTATTTTCTGTGAGTAAAATGTTGTGAACGTGAGACAATATCCGTTAACGGTAGAGGAGACATTTAAGGTTATATTTTATGTCATACACATAATTAGATTAAAATTTGAAATTAAATTTTGTGATTGGTTAAAATAAAAAAACTAGGAAAAACATAATTTACAAGCATTATAAGTCTATTATTGTTATTATTATTATTATGCTTCTTCATTTCTTTATGAAATAACTGTGTATTTTCAAATAAAGTTAAATATTTTGAAAAGTTAACATTACTAAAATAGCAGGCAATCTATAAAAACATGTGATAAATACAGGATATCTAAATATTAAAAAGTATTATGAATATTTGTGAAAATGTTGTTAAAAAATGTCGGCTAAATTATCACCATGAACAAACTCATCCAATAGTAATATATTAAATTTAAATTGAATATACAAAGCTTTAACATTTTATTATTTTACTTGTAAAATGCGTATAAAAAAAATACTCATCCTATTTGATATTTCCCCATACTTTGTAAAAAATAATAATATTTTAACATAATATTAAATATTAGTATATTATACCGTCTATAGTAATAAATAAGAAAAAATGGTTACCTATAGGTAAATAAATGGGCGTCACCGTTTTCCGCCAAAATTTACTTTTCCATTTACCGTCAAGTCCATTTACCGCCAGTACAAAAATATATATTTCCTTTTACCACCACCACAAATTCAGTTTTTATATTTTGGTAACCCCTTGGTAATGATTTTTAAAATAACAAAAATAATTAGGTAATCAATTTTTAATTAAATATTAAATAAACAAAGTGATTGTTTCACTGACGACTTTATGAACGAGTGTCCGATCGATGTAAGACTACAAAAGTTTACTGATTATTTTGTAGAAACATATGTTTCTGAATATTTTATTATATTAAATATCATAGTATGAATTTATTGTCCAAAAATTTGGGCACTTGCATCTTCAGAACTTTTAAATTATATATTGTAAAATAAGCAGCGACGGTAAACAAAAAACACCGCGAAACCAAATTTTAAGACGACAAAAAAAACCAGAATTTAATCGACCAGTATAAAATGGGAGAAATATGCCGATATACCTTTGCTACGTTTGTTTTTTGTAAAATCAAAAACAAAATAAATTAACCTTATTATTTTTGTTATTTTAAAAATCATTATCAAGGGGTTATCAAAATATAGAAACTGAAATTTGTGTTGGTAGTAAAAGGAAATATATATTTTTGTACTGGCGGTAAACGGAAAGGTCGATTTTGGCGGAAAAGTAAATCACCCAAATAAATACTAAATAGGTATATAATCATATATTATATACAATTAATAAGTAAATAAAACTCTTTTAATATTGAAATACAAAATATATAAATAATATATTTCATATAATTTATAGACAAAATGAATTTTAATCTCATAAAAATTATGATCCTTACTTGGAATATTTTACTACACGAGCATATGGCAATTTAGGTGCCTTCAAAAAAATTTTTCCATGTCGTTTTCTAAACAAACAGCTTAAATCATATTCACCTACTGAATATTCTTTAGCCAAATCTCTAATCATATGTTTCGGAAGTTCAAATGTACCGTGTCCTATTAAATTGATAAATATAATCAAAAATATTAACAAATTATTTATATTATTATTCTTTACAATAGTATATTAATTTTACCTGATGTCTGCTGGAGTGTTTCAGGTGTTTTAATATCTACAGATTTTTTTTCTAACCGCTTCTCGTTATTTTGAATTTTCCTTTTTGTGTCGAGTTTTAATATACGTCTAAAATATTTAAATATAATGATTTAATCCAAATCTTATGACTATTATACAAAAACCATAATACAGCTGATAAAATTTATATTTATTCAAAACATGAAATCTAAATATCTTATGAATTCATAACTATACATGCAGTAATGTAGTAAAGGTAAGTTCCTACCTGAATGAAAACCAACCTTGTGCCGAACTGATAATATTATTATTGTTGTGACCTGCAACGCATGTAAAAAGGGTAAGTATGATAATATTTTATAAGTATAAAGTTGTTATTTAAATTGGAATATTATATTATATTATATTATACATGTTGACAAATATTTTAGATATTATGTTCCCCGCTGATTTTTTTTATCAGTGTAATCTAATACTAACATTTTATTGATACACGTAATAGTAATAATAATAATAACAAACAATAATAATAAAATACATCCACTTACCGGAACTAGTAGGCCGTGTACACGACGGTACATGTCCAGACCATTCTCCTTCAATACACGTGTGCTTTGTTTGACCTGTCAGAATGTACCCATCATCGCATTGGTACACCTCCACAGCCCTTCTCCAATTTTTAGATGCCGTAAAAACCACTTGCCCGCTATCTGGTCCTGGTCGGGGTTCGCAATCCGACGGTCCAGAAAAAACAAACGTAATGGCTACAACATTAAGTTTAAAAAAAAAAAATCAAACAAGTTATATACACCTACGCAATATCTACAGCTATAAAAAAATTTATAATAATAGTTATGATATTATACTCTATTCAATAATTTAATACCGCCAAATATTTCACAGCACTACTATACTCACCCCATACCTACGTATAACTTATTAAAATATTTTTTATTTAATATTTTATTTTTATTGATGATCAAAAATATTGAATAAGGTTAAAATATAAATACTACAAACGTTGAAATAGTACATATAGTTGTAAACTAGTACCTAACAATTAGTACAAACGTACTAAATATGTGTTAAAAATTATACGCTATTTTAAATAGTAATTGATGAACTAAACAAGATAATAGTAATAATAACAGATGTATATAACTAATACTTAGTAAAATATTGTCATGTTTATAGGCATTCATCTTTAGTTCCATGATTGTACCCTCATCCATATGTTATTACAATTATTGTATTAACAAAATTAAACAGCCTTCCTTCCATTATGACAAAAGCCTTTAAATTTTTATAAATATTAATAAACAATTAGGAACGTAATAGATAGGTACAACATAATTTAATACTTATTTTGAATTAAAAATAAGTTCAATATCCTAATAACCCTACGTACTAAAATGGTTGTGTTTATTGTTATTTGTTATTGTGTCGTTATTACTTCCTCAACACAAATTGGAAGAATTCGGTAGGTAATCACCAATCAATTTTTAAAATACCGGAAATTATTTTAAAATATATATATATACCTTATAAAAATATGAACTCACTTACCGTTTTAAATCAACAATACGACGTGTTAAGCAACGAAAATAAGCTAACGCTTATAATGAAAACAAAGTTCAATATTATGAGTAACGTAAATCACTTATTCAATGTTTTCTTCAGCATTAACAAAAATATTATCCATTTTTTTTTATTTAGAATGTAAATCTGTGCATCACGCATGTTGGTGTAATATCATTATATTATTAATAAATAATTCGAAACTGAACAACCGTGTACTCCTTTCGCATGCCATTTAATAGTTACGCGGCAGAGTGTAATGCAATAGGATGTTGTTGTACGGATTCACAATTTTCAACGATGAACGAAGAATATAAAATCATACGCTTCACAAAATTAGAATTATTTTTTAATATAATATATATAATATCATTAATATTTTACCTAGCATGTGGGTGTATCCGTGGGTGTTACGATGGACCATGTTATTAATTATTTAATTCAACTACTGATTATATTTTTTACCTATTTATTTTTTTAAATATTAATTAACTTTTACTACGTGTTACTAAAAAGTGTTGACTAATGTTGATGTGTTTGTTTGAATATCTATATTTTTTTATGTTAAGTTACTTTTTTTAATGCTTCCTGACATTTTTTTCATAAGCGCATTATCTTTTCTCGTCAATAAATGTAAATGTAACAGTGACAAAAAAAAAATTAAAATCACTATTCACTGTTATTCTCTAACAAATTATTAATATCCTTGTGATAAATATGCACGTTATACACACTATCTAAATAAACCGTTAATTAATAGTTAATACCCTATATAAAAGCCTTTATTGTACATTTATCATATATTATTATATATATTATATTAGTTATTAACTGTCAATCTTTTTGTAATAACTTTTCAGTATATAATAAATTTTGAGTCCTAATAAGTTTTAATTTGTATAATGATGTATTAACTTATTTATACGTAAATATAGAGACTTTATAACGTGCATTTTATTTTGTTAAATTTGCCTTAAAATGTAAAAACCTCAGATTTTGACGAATTTACGAAAAAAAATATATATTAATATTTATATTATTTAAAATCATTTTTCTTATTCGTATCGTATTCACAAGGATATTGAACAACTAATCAACTATTATAGATAGTTATTGTAATTAAAAACACAAATAATACGGTTTTGTTTTAAATTTAGTAAATACAACTAATTGATACAAAGTAAATAACCGTACAAATTTCAAATAATATATAAGTAAATTGAATATAAAGTTTTTTAATTATAACTACCAATTGCAATTTATTATATAATTTATATAATATATATATTGGTACAAAGAATTAAACTTTCCATAATTTTAGTAAACTTTGATAATTTAAATCATAAGCCTCTCTCAAATGTATTCTTGGTAGTAAATAATGTAATTATATTATTGATATTATTAAATAATTTTAATAAATATACATAAACCAGCTGAAATTATATGAAGATAATATGTTGATTAGATTTAGATAATACATTTTAATCTGTTTGACACTAGCTAAACACTTTTATTTTCCATAATCCTTCTTAATCTCGTATTATTATTTTAATGTACCCATCAAAATAATTATACTTTGAGTATTAACTACATTAACTAATTTATCTGACCAAGTTAATCAGAAATTAAATTAGATTTTTTCATAAAAATAACAAAAAAAGATTTTAATTACCATATAATTTTACCTGTGTTTGCTAATATAATAAATTCAATGATAATTCTAGTAAATTCCATATTTATACAGCACTGTGAGAAGTTACCACGTGAAAAACAAAATCAAACAACTGGTATGAATATGACTGGTACTCATGATACCTCTCTACGTAAAACCACAAAGAGCCCGTCTGTCGGGATTTAATATCATTTCCATTTCACCATCCCCACCTTATGGTTTCCGATCTACGAAACATACCGTCCAGACGTACATGACATTTATTTTAAATAAAATACGTTTTATACAAAAATCAAAAAATAACAGTCCAGTTAAAACTAGTGTAACTAATATAAATTAAAAATAAAAAAATATATTAGAAGTAAACAAAACATATTATAGGCAGGTAAATATAAGTAAAAATATCTAAAATTTATATTAACAACAATATTAAACTACAGTCAGTCGTTAAACTGAATAACATAAAAAATAAAACATTAATTTAATTTAATTTAAAAAACACAAACACGCATGTTTAGTGTTTAGAATACATATAATCCTTATAAAACATAATAACAATATTCAATAAGTTGTATATATATATATATATAAATTTATTAAATTATTTTTTACAAAGTTTAATTTAATATAATTTTAATAATTAACATGGCCGATATTGAATAATATTAAAAATAATACTACATTTAGTTGCACAGAAAATGAATATAATTGATTGAATCTGGACAGAAAAATTAAAAAATTAAATTAAATTTCACTTAAAATATTCAAAAATAACTATAAAAACTAGTTTCTCTTTAAAACACTAAATAGGTAATAAATGTTAATACTAATAAAATGCCACATGGAGTGTCGTTGATCTAATCAATTATTTCTGACGGTAAATCATTTATAAAACAGCTTTTAATTATTGATATATATTAATCATTATAAAATTAAAAAAAACTTTAAAATATTTACTTAAATCCTTATTAAGTAAACTTAAAGCTTAAAACCACTTTCGTTAATTTCTTTAAATCATAATTTAAGATTTTTAATTTTAAAGTAAATTATTTAATAAATATAATATAAATAATAAAACATATTAGATATATGTATTAATGTATTATATATCGTTTTTTATACAAAAAAAAAATGTTATAAATATTTTTTTCTTCCTGTTCGCCTTTCTTTTGCAACTATATATGTATGGGGTCGTCTATCCTGATAACACTTTCACAGGGTCTGTCTTCGATTTACCTTTTATTCACCATTTCGTACCATACTTTGTTCTGTCCATTTATCTCTTCTTTGGTCTTCCTCTCCCCATTTTTCTTTTACGTTTATTTCCATAGCTACTCTCCTAAATACAGGCCCATGCACATAACTAGTGCAACAGTTACCACACTCGTCCGGAAAGTACCCGTTAAACCGTTGTTTCTCTGGCTATCCGCTACACCAACTATGTCATTAATAATTACCTCTCGACTATTGTCAGTACAAATATTTGATATGAGTCAACCTAACCTAGTCAGTTACGAATCTCTTATACTTTTATTAGCATCCTGTATACTGGATGTCACCTTGACACAAATTAATTTAAGTTACACCCTACGAAAGTCATTAGTCGTAAGAAATTTCTGATATCTCGTTCTTCGGGGAAATACATACAACTGTTTTATAAATTATTTAAACTCTGAATTATAGGACAAGTTAACAAAACAAATTTTATTAATAAACATAACATTATCTAAGTTCTAAAATAGAATAAAATTTGTCCAATGTATAGGCCAAAAAGTATATTTTGTATACAACATTTTAAATTAATATTAATGATTTGTTAATATTCTTTAACATTGAATAGGTATTGTATTAATTATCTTTAATAAATTTATCTTAGTGAGTATTTTATTGTGTTTTCATAAAAAAATAGTTTTTTTTTTAAAATTTTACATTCTAATTAGTCAGTAACAAAACCATTGAGTGATTCCACTAAATCAACTTCAAATTTTTTTCTCATTTTTTGTCAATGAAAAACAATAATACATTATTATTATTATTATTATTTATTATAAATAGTGTTGATCGTTACCGTTATTATACGCGTTACGGCAGAGGCCATGGTAACCCGGAAAAATCAACAGGTCCACCAAGTCCGGCGTCGGCTTCCAAGAAGCTCATAATGACGGCCATAGCGGCCTCGTCGTTAGTTCCCAAATTAGATAACTGTTGTGGGGACGGCGTCATTATTTCACCGAGCATATTCCCTGAGTCACCTGAAATAAAAAGTATTTGGATTATAAAAAATTTGAAAGTAGAGTGTAGTTGAACTTTTTATACTATTCGCATTAGTAGAATTCAACAAGTTCACGCTTTCCTGGACCACGGTATACGATGGAACAGTATCGCCATTGCCACCATCGCCACCATTACTCGACAGCGTACCGGGTTCGTTGAGAATCGCCAGCGGTGAATTCATAAACTGTAAACGGTCATTCTTGGACTCCTAAAAACAGTGAACACGATAAGTCATGTGTAGAATGTACATAATAGCAATACAAATCTCATAATTACTAGAAAAACTTTTTTTAACACATACCACGCCTAACTATTTACTATTCACTTTACTTTTTATTATTTCCTAAATTTTGTTTCTTCAGAAATTTCAAAAGTATAAAATACGCCATATGGTTTATTAATTATTAAGTATAATTAAACTCAAATTATCGGTTTTTTGTTACTAGTTATACGATTCAAGCATAATATACAGATAACGTCAGTATTTTCAAGTATTTTAAAAAGTTAAAATAACAAATTAAAATGTAAGTATATGAGTATTGAAATTAACTATTGTTTTTATAATATATCTATTCATGTTTAATAGAAATATTTTTAAATTATTTTAAATTATTTGCGTGAATACAGCCTTTTCATAATATATATATAGAATATAGATAGTTATTTTAATCGATAAAATTAGATAACTCATTAGAATTTTTCATTTATTGTAATAAAATAAATTATTATTTTGAATAATTTTTAAAATAGCTACTTCAATTAAATATTTAAATCTTACTTATTCGTTTATTTGTTTAAAATTAAAATATTTTACTATAATATTTTATTTTTATTTTTTTATATACCTATTCTATTTATAAATGTACGAACCATTATTCATGCAAATTTAACAACGACTTAATAGGTATTGTTAACAGTATAGATAATGTTAAAGCTTTTGGAAACAAATCCAATTTGTATAGATTCCTGAGCATATCGGCATACCAGGTAATGAAATAGCTGATCAAGAAGCTCACAACGCTATTGTTTCAATATCAACCCATACCATAAATTTCATCTAATTTGCTGGTGCAAAAAATAAAATTATCTATTTCATAAATAATAAATGGCTCTCTCATTGGTGGAAACTTAACACCAAATTTAACAAAATTTAAAAAATTTCAATCCATGGAAATTCCCAGAACTCAATAGAAAAGAAGAAACTATAATCAACCAACTCCGAATTGGATACACCACACAACACATACACACACACACACCTAACGCACCTACTTGATGAGTACAGACTATGTGAAATGTGAATATGTGACACATGTGATGTTCTTCTAACGGCCAACCACATTATCACTAATTACCACAAATACAACCAGGATTCTTTATAACCTAATCTATAATTCTTATACTAATGATCTAGATATCGATGAATCCATAAAGATCAATAATAAAAAAAAAATTTATTAAGTAAATCACTGTAAATGTGTGATGCCCACAATCAATTATTGTACGTAATGAGAATTAAACAGCCTCACGATTTTGAAGTTCTGAATGATCAAAGTAAATGAAATTATAAGTATCGTCTTAAATTTCTAATATCATTATAGTTATTAAAATACCATTATACAAAAAGAAATAACAAATGTTGGTTATAATCTAATACTCTAGTGTGATTCCACTAATCAAAAGTCGTACTTCAAATTTTAGTCTCACCACCAAATTTTGCTGCATCGTTATTTTTATTACAAAAATGTATAAGTACAACTATTTTTAATCTTCGATAAATACTAACTACTTCTTCTATCGTATCCTGTTGAGTATGTGTAGGAGAACTGTCGACATCACAAACTGCCTTCTTTACATCCAATGCAGTATCGACAATATGTCTACCGATTTTATTTGCTTCTATATGTGAAGTAATCAAATTTTGTATCTCTCTACTACCCAACTGTTGTTGGTTTTTAGACAACTGTTGATCTGTATAACTCTCATAATAGTTTTGAGATTGGCTCTGTGAAGAACATTCTGATTTGTTACTGCCATCAGGTTTATAATCTGCCCTAAAAATAAAATCAATATTAAATTTAAAATCAATATATAATTTATATTAACAGTACCTAGTTAAAATATTATTTGCAACAATAAATTCGATATCTTTAGTCCAAGGATTTCGAAAACTTTTCCATTCACTTCGTAAGTTTACAAATGTTTTATCTTTAGCCCGAAATTTATAAACCTATGGTAAACAATTTTCAAAATAATTTTTATTTTTGAAATAAATAACTTTTGCATAATTTACCTCTGTGTCTTTTGGCGTACACTCTTGAAGTGTTGTTTTATGGATATCAACAAGTCTAGCGATATCATCTTGATGAAAGTATTCATACATGCTAGTACCTAATAATTCTTGAGGTAAAAAACCCACTATATATGTAACCCTGTGACAGTAACAAGTGCTTAAACATACAAATATTAATTATAATTAATTATGCAACCTACCTTTGATCCACAGACAGAAACTTCCCATCAATTGTGTGTTTTGAAGTGAAACATGGTGGTTTTACTATATCCGATAAAAGTGAAGAGGAAGCCAAATTATTAATAATTCTACCAACGGCTACCAAACATGATATATTATTGGCAGATCCAGAATCCACTCGAACGCCATTACCATCATTATCTTCATCTAATCCCAAACTCTTTCCAGATACATCCTCACAATCATTTACCTGGGTCCAGGGTTTTAAATAACCAGTACACTGAATTACACTATATCGTCTATCTAAACATATAAATAAACACTACTGTTAAATATATATTATTACACTTCATTCAAAAACAGGTATACATCATAAATCATAATCAAATCATCCTTTTATTAGTTTTTTTTTTTAATTTGTTTAGTAGATGATAAATAATAAAATAGTCTGAACGTGAAAAAAACATTTTAAATATTTGTTTAGTAAATTTTACACTTATGACATAATAATATAACTTGAATTTAATCGAAAAAAATCATCGCATTCTGATAGACCTATCTTACTCATTATAAAGTTCAATAAATGTGTATTTATAATTAGTAATTCCAACTATATGGTGCTGATCTCATTATTATTTTAACTTATTACTATTCTTTTACTTACAAACTTTTACTAAACAAACCTGATTGAGAATACTTTGATCCAGTAGTCGTGTCTGCTTCTTCTTTTATGTCATACGTTTTACACTTCATTCGACAAAAGAATGATCTCCTAGCTCCACTACACATTTTTGACAATGTATTCATCATTTCCGCACGCACCGGTAACATTGCTGTTGGAAAAATAATTACCTCCTGTTACATTACTTACTTAACATCAAATAAAATAATAGAATTCAAACTTACTATTTGAATTCATATATTTATCTCTAGGACCAAAGTCTGAACAGGAAAGTTGTTCCTTTACTTTAGCTACATCTTTCGGATGAATATAATCGAATACATTATTTCCAACCAAGTCCTCCTAGACATTTTTAAATGTTATTTTTTTATTTATTTTGTATTTAAACCCACATACTTACAGGTATATAGTTTAAAACCTGAGTCACAGATTTAGATATATATAGTATCTTTCCATGATCACAACTTACAGCGAGGACAAAACCTTCAGCAGCCTGAAAGATATTGGTATTGAAATGTTTTAACTTAAATATCATATTAAAAGCTGCCTTTTTGTATGGTAGTTTATCCACGTTATATGACTTAAGTATGTAGTCTGCCTAAAACGTGGTCTATAAAATATGTTCACAGCAATAGACTTACAATACAAATTTATAAATATAATGAAAAATTGTCATTACTAGTATTTAAAATTAATATATATTTATTTTCTATGTTTTAAAAATAATATTATTTGGAAATATTGGTAAAACTACTTATTATACAGTTTAAATTTTGACTTGTAACTATGCACATTGTAAGTAAATGTTAGTTATTAGTTTATTACATAAATGTAGTAGATAAATGTAAATAATTTATGTGTGTGAGTGTGTGGGTGTGTGTATATAATCAGTTTAATCTGTGTATTATAATACACAGATTATATATTGTATCCTATAACTAATTTATATTTTAGAATATTTATAAATAAAAATATATTTAAAACGTAAATCATAATAACACATAAGTTCTAATTAATAACTAACTCCTAGTAATTTTTTAGTAGGTCTTATGTTTATAGAGCCCAATATACATTATAAGTAACTTCTACTAAATTTTAAACGTACTTGTGTGATTAAATTTTTCAAATCTTGATCAGATAAAAATGAAGGCTTATAATGACCTTCAGTATATGAATTAACAGTGCTTCGAATTGTCTTCATATGTTGCACTGCCATTCTGAGCACAGACAGTTTATCTAATTTTCGTGGCATAGTATGACACATTGGTATCATACTAGCTAATTCAGTAATATATGAATTCATCTTATCTCTTCTGCGCTTCTCGATTTCACTGTGATTATGTCTACAATGAAGAAATATATGCAAATTAGCTGTTAATTTATAAATTAATATAGTTAATAGGTAGTTATGAATTAATACATAAAACATATTTTGACCTCTCTGAACTAATAATATAATTGTTATATTTATAGGGTAATCCTAATTTTTAATTTAAAAATGAAATGATTGCATGTTATATATATTTTTATTTAAAGTTTGTAACCTTCATAAAGCAATAAAAAATGTGATCACTAGACAAATTAAAAAAGATTAACAAAATATACTGAAAGATAAGACAATAATTTATTTTTTAATGTTTTTATATTTATACAAAATAATGTTATGAAAAATTTTTGATTGGTGATCTTTAAATTTAAAAGTAAATCTTAAAATAATTTTGAAAAAGTTCGATTTTCGATTTTCACTAATGAGAAATTTAAAAATAACGATTACCCGGTTAAATTTTTAATTTTAAGAAATGCTTTATGAAACTTTTTAAATAACGTGACTGAGCTAAAAAAATATTCAAACAAAATTTTAAAAATACATATTGTTTTAAACCAAATATACGACTTTACGATACTTATTTAAAATGTAATTTTCATAGCTTTATGAAAGAAATATCCAAGGCATAATGTTTTAAAATGAAATTTACACATTACTTTTTGTTATTGTCATTTCGAACAGACCTTGAATCGTCATTGTTGTCATCGTCAAAATCGCTACCACTATATATGTATAAAAAAACAAAAACAAATTAATAACTTGGTATCAATATTGAATATATATATATTATACTAATTAAAATCAAAATTATTTTGCTAAGCCTATGTACAAGTAGTATTCATTGGTACGTTATTTACATTATATATGTAACTAATACACTAATTATGTTTCAATAACTAAAAAGTTTTTTAAATTACTTTTCTTATATTTTTTTTAAAAAATATTATAATATTTGGATGAACGTTTATAACGTATAATCATTAAATACAATTTTCATTGATAGGTACTCGAGCAATCATATCTGTTGTTATTTTTTACATTCATTACATTTGCTATAAATATGTTCGTTTTATTAATGGTTTTAAATTATTTTAAACTCATATAATTATTAATTGAAAAATTAAGCATATTTGGTAAAATTTACAATTTATAAAAAAAATTGTATTTATTATTTTATTTTTAATTAATAAATTATAGAATAATATGAAAATATTATAATACTATTATACGTATTATTCAATATTCGGATTATCTTATTTTATCTATATGTATAATAAATTGATGTTCAATATATATTGTAATTTGAATTTGTAATACATAATCAAATTAAAAGTTAGTACTTAATGATTATTAAGTTATTAATGATATTAATTTTAAAACATTAATTTATGTACAAATTAATAACTACAATTAACAAATCAATAATTTATAAATAACCGACCACAATAAATTTATATCAATAAGCCATTGCTTACATAAACATTGAAACTATGCAATTACTTTTATTTATAATTAATATATATTTTTACTATTTTACCGTTATTTTAAATGACTAAAAAATGTATTACAAGTAGTAGGTATAATTAATGTGATATTAAAATAAAAAACATTTAATAAAATAAAACCAATATAACTAATCGTTCAATTGTAAGCTAATAGTTAATGCCATTTTTAACAATTTGGAATTTTCTTAAAAAAAAAATACGAAATACCCAATGTATAATTACAAAACAATGTATTAACTAAGTTTAAAATCATATTAAAAGTTACATAATTAGTATTACTTTATATATAATCAATGTAAATATTATTTAGTCTTTTATGATGATGAATATTTATATGCATTATCAGTACTTACTGCGCGGATCCTTTCCTTTTGTTTTTGAAATGTTCATCTCCACTCAAATCCATACTTAAGTCTGCTGTAGACGAAGCCATCCGGGAACTATTTTGCATGTTATATGAACTTCTAAAAATGTTGTATTATTTTTCTTCTTAAATTATTTACAAAACGTTTATTTTTTTTGGGGGGGGGGAGGGGTGGGGATATTCAACTACTTACTCCTTAATAACTTCAGATACAGGCTGTAAATCATAATAAACAAGCTGTTCCATCGGACTATCATGACTCAAGTTATCAAAATTTATTAAATCACTATGATCGTGTAACAGATTATTACAATAGGAAGCAAATTCCGAATTTCTAGACATTTTTTCGACTGGTTAAATGTTGCTATAAACTAAGCTTTCACGAAATAAGTGCAACGTACAACTGACACTCGTAAGTATCAGATCAAATAGTCCCAAAGAATCTCTTCTGAGAGATTTTCTAGGGGGTGGTTTTGCGCGACGTTATCGAGCCTTGCCATTGGTTGAGACAACAAGTGTTTACGTCATTTGTTAGCACGATTTCAATTATACGTATATACGAGTATATCCAAAACCAATAAAAGAAAAAATATTAGGAATCATTTGAATAATGTTGTAGATTGTAATCTATGTGATGCATTAAAACAGTCACTCTATATTGTAAGGTCTATTATAGTAAGACATATTACAATGATTATGATAAACTTATGAATAATTATTATTGTACATTAAATATTCCAATATTTTATTTTATTCATAGTTTGAAACGCTTTCAATTTCTTAAAATGCTTGTTATTAAAGATTATGAATATAACTTTTCTATCAGCCCTTTTTTATAACTGTATCCGTATATAAATAATGTGCTATAAAAGTTTTAAGTTATGAGGCGATTAACTTATATTTATAAATTAAATATTCTTAAATAGTTGTAAAAAAAATTTTTAGTATGTATTGTTTATAAATAATTATTCATAATACTAAGATTAGACTTCGTAAAAATAGGTAATAGATATAGTATGACAAATTTATGAAATACAAATAAAACAAATATAATATTAATATATTAATACTAAATATTAGAAAATTCCAAATTGTTCTTCACAAAAATAAAATGCTATAACAAAACTTTATTTTTTGTTTACAAACTTCCTATACAAGGATGTCATATTACATAATTCAATATTATATTTATGCTTAAATAATTGATCGTACCGTGAATAATGTCTTTTTCTGGGCTTCATTTTGGATTCTTTTCTGAAATATTATACAAAATTAAAATTATTTATTTGTGATTATTTTGTGTAAAATGTAAATGATACCTGAAATTGCGGTAACACCTTTATAAGTTTTTGTAAAATTCAAATATAAAATCCGTTTTTAACTTGCCCTAGAGGAAATTAATAATGTCCACCCTTTTTGTCTGAACCAGAAATTGTTGCCCTTCTATTGTTACGCACACGAGGGGAAGAATACAAAACCTAAACAGTATACGCCACTAACATTATATTTTTTTTTTAAATATTCAGACGTAACGGATATCTACTTAACCAAATAATTAGACTGTACAGCAGGAGGTATAGGTATCTGTCAAATGCATACTAATAACTTATTTTTTTACATACAATTACTAAAAACGTAATAATATATTATCTATTTAATAAGTTATCGACGATTTATATATACAATTATATAAATATTTGCACTTGAATAAAATACAAGCAATAAAAAATTGATTCTATATAAATGATAATTTATTAAATTAAATATACCTAACAAGATATTTTAAATTAGTAAATTCAAACTAAAAAAGAAAATATTTCATCATTAATCACTAATATTACCTACTGTGTAATATCTATTACTATTTTTAGAGGTATAATATAGATAAAATTAGGAATATGCTATGATTGAAATTAAAATTAAACTATACTTATTAAATTTAATGTAAAAAATAAATATACTTTGTTTAACATAAAAAAATTCAAAATTTTCATATTTTATAATTTTATTATTTTTGTACGAAAGTCATTATAATCACGGAAATTAACTGTTATTATACTATTTGATCTTTACAAATTACCTGTCTAAAGTTTAAAACTAGAATAGTTATTTGAATACTTAATAGAAATACATTTACACAAAGGTGGGCATTAACTAGTTAGTTTATTTTCTAATCAACTTATGAACTTAACTAGTTTAATTTACAGTTGAAATGACTTAACTTTTCACAGTTGATTTAAAAAATTCTATCAAGTTAAAAACATTTTGAAATTTTTCTTTTATATTTAAATATTACTATATTAGTATAAAATAAAAATATCCAATATTATAATAACACAAACTAATGTATAAATTATAAGTAAAGTTATAGTTGTGTTTGTGTAGAATATATATATGATAATATTATGCCGTTCTATACTTATAGACAATATTATGAATTTAAATAACATTCACTCTTTATGTTATTTGCATACTAATTTTAAAAAATGTATAAACTTTTTTTGAACTGAGTTAAGTTAATATTTTTTTCCATATTAACTTTTAACTTATCAAGTAAAATTTATAATTTTTTAACTGTTAACTTTTAACTTATCGATATTGTATCCTCTTAACTTTACTTAACTTGAGTTAATTATTTTCATTAACTTTCCCACCTCTACATTTACATGCCTAAGTGTAACGTAATATCTTACAAATAGATATTAGTAGAAGTTATTATCTAGCTATGTTTTAAACACAGGATACTTACAAATACCTCAAATAAATGTTATATTAAAAATAAAAACAAATGGGATTCAGAGGTATATATTAATAATTGATTGAAAATTGTATACAATTGCTGATATAATATGGCATATATTTAGACATAATAATATTTTATAAATTATATATACCTATTAAAGAAACGTCAGGACAATAATAGATAATAATAATATTATATAACCAGGCCCGGATTGGTCCTGTGAACTACCGGGCAAATATAAGTGGGCTGTACAAAATCTATAAAAAAAATAATTATGTAACGATATGTATTATAACTACATTATGTAAGTAACTATATATAAATAGGTACAAGCTGTATGACAATTGAAAACCAAATAATTGCACTCGCATACAAAACGCATTTAGAACAAAAACTGAGAGGAATATAAATTATAATACAATTTTAAATAGTTAGATTAGGTACCTATCTTTAAATTTATGATAAGTTTTACCGAAACTGCAATCCATTTTCCAGATTTGATAAAAAATAACTTTCATTGCTTTGTTCTTAAAAATTATTGATGGAAAATAATTAATCATATATAAACCATATGTCAATTATAGATTTTAATTTAATAGATATAACATTGAGACATTTGATTTCTTTTTTTTGCCCTCTCATACACGATTATGACGTGTAATAAGATCCTTCCGCTTTAATTGTGTTTAATTATCCAGTGAGTCCGGCATAGGCGCCAGGTTTTGTAAATGCCAATGGGGGCCGAATCTACTACTTATTAGCCCTAACTTTTGCCCTTCAAAATAATTTAAATATGTGGTTAAAGAGTAGAGACGGGGGAAGTGAACTACTTATGTCTATATTTTTAACTGTCTCCTATTAAATTTTGTTTTCGAATCTCGGATATATTATTCTGCAAACATGGTTTGGTTAACTCAAATCTCAATCTTTTCAATGGGGGCTGCGGCCCCAGAGCACCCATGCAATTGGCGCCTATGAGTGAGTGTTTTCAAGTTAAATAAATATTTTATTGGAGACAAACAAAATTGTTCATCTCAGATTATGTAACGTTAAGTGACAAAATAGTTAGAGTTCCCAGTTTCATTAAAAAAAAAATGTATCCTAAACTAAAAATATGTATTTATATATATGTGGGAAACTAAAGGTTCCTAATGATCGATTTGAAAGAAGCCCAATGTTAATCATTTTTAGTACTTACTACTCGCTTGTAAGCATTATTTTATTTGAACACTCACTCAAGCGAGTGTTTGATTTATTGCTCTATTTTTAAATTTGTTTAGATATTGAAATTCTTAACTTCTTATTAGCTCATTTATATGCAATTATTTTTATTAATTTATATTAAAATTAAAATATTATTTAAAAAAAAAATGCAATTATCATCTGGTTCCTACATCATTTTTGGTATGGAAACGAATCCTCGTAACACACAAATATATTTGTGAGTGTGTGAAAGAGAGTTATATTATGTTTATATTATTATATACTTTATTTAAATATAAGTATATATGTAGTATATATATTATATGTAAGTACTTGTAGTTTGGCTTAAATCGGTTACACGTATATTACATACCATACTAAAAAGAATTGTTTTTCATGTCTTAATTACCATCCAATATTAAATATTGGACATAATACCTAATATAATCTGAATCCCATGCCATCTACATTCTACACCACACTCAGAGTTGGAAAGGAACGCGTTCCTTTTCTTACATATCAACGATAAACAAGAAAGAGTTTTTAATTAGGTATATAAGAAACGTGACCGCAGATTTGCATTCCTCATATTAAGAACAAAAAATTGTAATTCACTTTATTTTTTATGATAATATTGTCTAGAAATTATTCAATGTTGCCGTGTTGGTATCACAATTATTACTTCACCAGTCATTGATAAATTATAATACACTATATAGACAATGTTTATATCATATTAATTAATAATTATAAAATAATAAAATAGTTTTAATCAAAGGAGAGTCTTTTGTAAAAATAACTATAAACTTCAATCATTAGATAACCGTTTCAACATTATTTTTAATATTTTTGCCTTATCGAAAATTGTTAATATAAGTATTCAATGTTAATTTCAAGTATCTATGCTTAAATTTTTTTGAACTTTTATAAATAAACCAAATCAATTTTGATAAAAATTGGAACTCCTTAAAAATTGAAACCTGAAATCATTAAAACGAATTATTGCATAGTACCACAGTCCGCGAATTAGAAAAAATTGAACTCTTGGATTCTTATTCCCTTAAATATGTGTACATAACATAAGTATCAGGCCAATAATGTTATCATTACTCATTACTACTTTGACTGAATATAAAAGTTCACGTAGAACTTAAAAAAATATTTATTAAGTTAACATTAAAAAAAATAGATTAATTTTAATATTTTTTAAATATTAAGTGTTGAAATTATGATATGATATATTTTTGTTTAATTGCAATAGCTTATGATTTCACAATGTTTACAAATTGAAACAACTGGTCCATTTTCAAGGATGAAGTCATAGCTATTAAAGTGATTTAATATTTCTCAATATATTTTTTAAGAAAATTATATAGAAATATAATTTTGATTTATTATTTTGGTTTTATATTGTTGATACTCAGTTTAAGGAATCCAAAGAATTTTTATGAGCTAATCCTGTTTCCATGATCTCCTTTAAATCCCTTCATCGTGTCACTGACTCTTTTAGCCCCATGCCAAACAGACCTACGTATGAGTATACTAATACATCTTATATTCTTCTTCAAGAATAATCATTGGTATTGGAGTGTGTAACTAACGACTGTACTAATTACTTTTAATATTACAATTCATTGTTGTAAATGTAAAATAATATTTCTTTTGTAATTTTCATTTTTTTTTTTTTTTTTTGTGTGCAATTTGTAGGTAAATTTTTAAAAGTGAATAATGAATATTGCAAGTTAAAAAAATATTTCCTCTACTAAATAGTCATCGGTGACTCGTAATTGATCTTAAGCTCAAACGTGAATACTGATTTGATATTGTTAATTATTATGACTAGCCAGTCGATAATGTCTGCATGCCTACATGTTTATGATTGTGCGTATACTAAATGCGAATAAATTATGCGCTACTCACCAATATAAATATATAATAAATATACATCAACAATAATAGGTATAATATGTCCGTTATCGTCTTCTGCGGCAACGCGTGTCAAACAACACGAGTAAAACGTCGGTGGGGCGACGGAAGTCGGAAATCGTATTTATATGTTTTAATTTTTTGTCTTAGATTAAAACATAATATTATGAGGTAAATAGTCTGTTGTTATAAACCTAATAAACGGTAAATGATCACGTCTCGTCCTGCGTGGCGAACTTATTATAAAATATAATAATATTTCGCGTGGTGCGTACACTCAATCGGTCTATGTGCACGCAATATATAATATTACACACACTCGAATATTGTGTACGGCGGCGAGAGAGGTCTTCTCCACACTCTCGTTCACTTATCTAAATCATTTTTAGTCCGTGCACCGTGTACTGCCGTCGTCAACTCACTCATCGCAACAACAAAATAATATAATATTACATTAGTAATACGTTTATATTATACACACATATATATATAAATACTGTTATCGGAGAGTTATACCGCTGAGCAACCTTATCGAGTTCGTTCAAATTCGTGTTTTTATTGTGCATACATATTACATTAATATATACATTATATTATTATAAGATGTGTAAAACAAATAATAATAACGGGCGAGAGTTTGTAATGACTTATAATAAACAACTTGATAATTTGCCTACGTTCACGGCACAAAGATAACAACGAAATAACTTAATAACATCATAATTAGGTACGATACGTCTATATTGTAATTATTATAATTTATAAATATATATTTATCTATTTTGTTGCATAATTATCAACTAGACATTTTTTTTTTTACATATTTTAAGAGTTCCGAAGTTACTTCAATGGAAGGTCTCTTCGTTCAAGAATATACTTAAACCACTAGATACCTACAATACTTACAATAATTACACCTATTAGAAAAATAATTTTATAGATTGTGTAATAAAAAATAAATGTTGAAAAACATTTTCTAAGAACATAGGGAATATACATAATACGTAATTATTATTTTTACAATTAGAGTATGTAATACAGAGATTTTTACACGAAAATAAAAAAGATTTGAGTTGAAGAAGCAATCAAATGGTAACACTCTTGTAAGAACGGAATCTATATAATATAAATATCCATTATATTATACCTATGTATTCGTCAACACAATGTAAGCACCAACAGTGGATATAAAATGATGTAAAATAATATTAATATACATAGATATAAGAATTAAGTAGACTGCAATATAATATGCAAGTAACCAGCGTATTATATTTATTTTGTGAAACTAAAAGTGGCCAAATAAGTTTTTTGATGAAATTCGTTGTACACTTGTACATTATATTATATTGCATAATGACGATGATGGTTGAGTAGGGGTTGACCTTTAATCTATAGGTACTTTGTGAAACATATATGAGTGTTCTCAAAAACTAAAATATTTACTAAAACATAAAAATAAATATCATTTGAAATAGAAAAGGTTAATAAAACTATGATCTTTTTTGCAGGACGCAATTTACCGAGTCCGATAAAATTAAAAATGATGCAAATCAAATTAGATAGGTAAGTACCTACTATAGATAAAAATAAATTAAATATTTCACCATTTCCTTATTTATTTGTATTATTAAAATTTAACTTAATACATATTTACAATAAATTTACTTCAACAACACTGTAATATTAATTTATAAAAATAGTGAAAACTTATTACTATAAGAAAAATAAAGATTCAATGGACTATAGCAGTATTGCAGTGGAAAATGTTAAAGAAAAATAAGAATTTATCGTGGAATAAATTATTCAGTCATTCATAAAAAAATTTGCTTCGAAAAATGAAGCGGCTATGAAAATTTTTTTATACAGGATTAAAATTTTAAATGAATTATACATCTATCTATCTTGTATATACTATATACAGAGAAACAGACGTCAGACACGATTTACATATTCATAAATAATAATAATAATAATAATATCATACTTTATATTATTAGAAATAATATATAACACACGTTTATAATTGTACATAGGTATAAATAAATTATAGTAACTATGTTTAGTACTATGAATAAAATTAAGTACCCCCGTCAACCACATAATCAAATTTAACTTACGTAACTGTAGGTATAATAGTTATGTATAATATACCTATATTATACATATAAATAGGTACAGTTCCCTCTTAGATCGATAAACCTACATAAATTATTGGTATAATTATATGTATAACTAATTATAAAAATAATAATACCCATAATAAACTTAATAAAATTGAATAATGGAAATATAAAAAATGGAATAATTGTAAAAAGCATTTTACATAAAAAAAAAAAATTGATTCATCTAGAATCAGAAAGACACAAAACAAATAATTATATATAAAAAAATACATTTCTATCTCATACAAGTATAGGAAAAAAACATATACTTTAAAATCTAAGCCCTAATAACACTATTATTATTATTTATTACTATTGAGACAATGTTTTTTACGTTCAGACGTAAATATGTGCTCCCAGTTCAAAGTTCACGCGATTATTATTATTAGTTTGTCACAATTATCTCATTAGATACCTCGGCAATAATTCACAGTATTTCTTTTGATTGATAAATAATAACTTAGACAGCGCACGATGGTCCGTTGACATGAGTCGTGTGCACATATTAATATTAAAATAAATATTACGGTGTCACGGCTTCAGATTGTCGTATTAATTATTGTAATACGTATTCATTTCACCATTCAAGCGCGTCCGGCACGACTTATCTATACGGTCGTCTGTCACCGCAAGCGTCGAACACTTTTCTACGCATAGGTACCTATATTTATGTTCACTCTCCGTTCATAACTATACTCGTATAAATATAAATATATAACATTTATGCAGATGGGATTTCAATGCACTAATCGTTGTTTTTTTCTAATGGCAACTATAGGAGATATTTGATGCTTTATGCTCGTTTTGGTATGAAAAATCTGTTTCATAACTCGTCGAATAAAATAATATACATACCGAAATTTATTTAGAAATTTTGGAATGCCTTTCTTTATTTTATAGCATTTTTAACATTAAAAATAAATGGAAATGTATTTTATACGTAGCTTTAAATTTAAAAAGCGGGTAAGTAGGTACCGCTCTGCTGTATATTAGGTGCCGTATGGATCATTAT
>VUJU01001321.1:37206-61093 GCA_009835225.1 Aphis craccivora | reverse complement strand
CAATGATAATTATCATTGGATTCAAATTTAACCGTCCTACAATATATAGTGATCCACACGGCACCTAATGTACAGCAGAGCGGTACCCACTTGCCTGCTTATTTTTTCAACATGGAGCTTATAATACTCAGGAAAAGAAATCGCTAAAATCGCAGAATATTAAATCTTATGATATCCACTCTTATTATGTGTTTTTATTACTTTTTAAATAAAAGTGTATAGAAGTCGATTTTTCCGAATTATTATTAGCAACTAAAAATATTTAGGTAATTCTCACTTTAATAAATAAATACCACTTGTGTAAACAAATAATATAAAAATACATATTATTTGTAGATTTTAAATGTTATTGAATTTTTTTTTTGGTTTTTATGCTATGGTCCGTTAGATTTTAAAGTTATTTAAAAATTGACCCTTTGGTAATTTTGAGCTGCCCATCCCAATTTGACAAACAATGACATTTCTTCTGTTTTTAGATTGTTTTTTCAACTGTTAATAAGTTTTCCCTTAATTTTGTCTAATTTAGAGTAAAACTTCACCATTATTTTGAAAAAAAAACACTAGAAAAAGTATCACCAGCAGAGGGGGGGGGTATCTTCACTCTCATACAATTTTTGTACAAAAATAACTCAATCCAAAATTGTATATTGTGGATCGAAAATATATTTTATACACTCAGTAGTTTTTCAAAACGGTTGCTTTTAAATGTTCTCAATAATTGTTGCTCAATGCTTATATACAGATTGAGTGAAAGGTAGAATTATCATTGTCAAACATTTTGTTTAAATCTAAACCCTATTTAGCTGTTAGAATCGTATTGACGTGGCTTTCGAATTTAATCCCTCAATCAATCACTTTAAATACTTTTCCGCAACAAAATGATTGAATAAATACGTTTCATAAATTTACTTTTATATGAATAATCAATAAAAATATTGAGTACTTAATTATTTTCTAAAAAAATGCGACAGTCAATAATTTTGAATCTTTAGTTTTCCATTTTCTTACAATTTGTTTTGGATACTTAAAATATATGTTATGATACTTTACGGACTACGATTCATTTACCAAATACCTATGAGTTTTTAGTCGTATTACACAATATAGAAAATCGCTCTTCGGAAGTCACGAAATATTCAGTTGTCTAACATCTAACGCTTAGATTATAAAAATGCATATTAATTACCGCGATTACCTATAGGTATTACGTGGAATGGGGAAGAACTGTTTTTAAATATTTCGCAGGTTTATTGTACCTATATTACAAACTAATTACTTTAATTTTCGAAAGCTACGCGAAATAAAACGGCGATTTAATCGACATCATTAGACTGCTGAGAATGTTCTTCTTGCAAGTATTCTACACGTCATACTTAGCATGGTTTATTAGTCACGACTGCAATTTATCGAAACAAAATATAGTTTTAGGTGACCTTTTTTTTTTTTCTGAGAAAAACTCGAAAAGAAATAATTATTAATGCAAGTAGGGGAGACAAATAATAATAATAATAATAATCGGCGAGTTTTATGCGCACGACTGTCTTCAAGTGGATACAGGTATATATGATTATAAACTAAGTATATTTTACTATACCTATATATATATATTATCTACGGTAGAATAATATTATGTAAGAACTAACCGAACGCACATTGTTGAATTATGAAAAACACGTTGTAAATGGAAAGTTATATCGTATTAATGAACACAACTAATTATTATTTTACTTTTTTTTTCACGTTTGTTTCTCGTATTGGGTGGCATTATATTATTATAGGTAGTCGTAGAATCTCGAGTAGGTATCGATAAAGTCCGTAACTCTATAAAATATCGGTTGCATTATTGTAACCGAGTAACTGACTGTCATGACCGATAGATTTCGATATACGACCAATAATAATAATTTAAAAACAGTACATTCATATCCGGTGTATTTCGTTAAGACCAGTTTAATTTATTATTACAAAATGTATAATATGGTATGTCTGCTTGAATCGTAACGTTTTCGGATCACGTCTGTCAAACGTTCTTAAATTATTATTATCGTATACGGCACCTGTATCATAAATTCATAATAATATACTTTAATCGTATTCACCGTCATTCGGCTGTTACTAAAACGGGTTTCGTCGCGCGTGTAACATTATTGACGCCAGCTTAGCGCTTTGGTACTTAAACTTTAAACATAACGATTTTTTTTTATGAATTTTTAAATAAACACAATAATCGTAAAGTAAATAATGTATGCAAAATCAATGTCTATAAACAATAATTTAATAGAGTGTAAATTTATACGTTCTAAAAAAACAAGAAAAATGGCTTTAAAAGTGAGACTATTCATGGTAGTAGTATACTTAGTAATAATAGAAACTTTAAAAATGCCTTTTTCTAGTATTACCACTGCGTAATTTTCCAATTAATATTGTTCACAGTTCATATTATATTTACAGCAGCCTATCAAACTCGCTTATTGAACAAAAATTTATAGATTATAGATTTTTATTTTAACAATAAAAAAGATTTGCTTAACTTGGGACAGCAACTCAAAGTTAAAAAAAAAATACAAAATATAAAATAAAACAATTAAACTGGTAATGTCACTACTGGGTCTCATATAATATTATGTACAAAAATAAATGTAAAAATAAAATAAATATAACTGAAAATTTAATATTCATTTTACATTTTTTTAAATTAAAAAATAATGTTAAATGACGATTGTGTACAACAAATGTACCAATTCATTATATTCAAACTATAAATAAATTTACAATAAAGTAAGTTGATAAGATAATATTTTGTCATAAAGATTAAATGCATATCACACTATTGTAAAACAATATTAAATTATATATTACAATATTGTTCAAAATACATATTTTAAGAAAAATAAATTAATTTGTTAGTAAATATCAAGTAATTCACTTAATTTAACATTCATTTAAAATGTTCACGTTTCATGAAAATCAATGAAATATGCAATTTTTCCTTAAAAAATTGATGAAATATGTCTTAAATTTAAAATTTCTTAATTTACCAACGCATAGTTCGAATTTTTATAGCTTGGTTTTCTTATCAAGAGCATATAGAACAATATGCAACTTCCGTACTCTAATTATCACGGTAAGATAATATTTTTTTACGAATAATTAATCAACACAATATATAATTTTATCAAGACTATTGATTTTCAAAGTCATTATAGATGTTAAAGTTAAGTTTATTATATCTTTAATTATAATAAAACATAGTGTAGGAATGTATTAATAGCTTAAAAAACATTAAATCAATCATTATTTACTCACGAGTAATAATTTACTTGATGTAAATTATGTTCTATGTCAGTAGAACAAAACTATTTGAATTGATTGTCAGATTATTTTAAATTTCATTTAAATAATTACTCATCTCATTTTATACATACTGAAGACTTAAGAGATAAGACAGTCTACATAATATTTTAATAGTATGTAATAGGTTTGATTAAAATGTGTGTATTTTGTTTAAAATAGACCATAAGGCATTTAATTTAATATAATATATATAATTTATTTAATTTATATAATAATTGTTTTGAATGAAGAAAAAATGTATGACAAATATTAGTTATTAATTTTAATCAACTTACTTATTTCATTTTTTTTTTTTTTTTTTTTTTTTTTTTTTAATTTGTAATAGATTTTATTACATATTTTTCATTGATTTTTTACTACTTCGGTTCTGTTGTTTTTTTTGCATTTGGAAATATTTCACATATTATGTTTGATTTTAAACTTATTTTAAAACATTGATAAATTGAAAAATATTTAGATGTGTGGAATTGGTACTGTTGAATTTGTAGTGAAAAGGCTCATAATAATTATTAGCTGTTCATTCCAATTTACTAGTATATTCAACTCACATTGTATTGTATTGTATTGTATTTTTTAATACGTAATCAAAGAATTTTTTTTTTTTAATGGGTTTTAGTAACGTCTAATCGTTAGTAACTACTTATATCAAAAATTATTACCCCTTATTTAGACCGCTCTTATAGGATAATTTAAAAAACATGTTTAACATCGATCCTATTTTGAAATCCTTGTTTTTAAATTTTTGTAAGAGTCCTGATTTTTATTTATTTCTACACCATTCTTGGTTCAAACGATAATCTGCTAATTTAGCTAAATAGAGGCTATATTTTGAAATTCAATAATTTTAAAACATTCAAATACGTTCAGTTTCTTATTTTTTCACTGTAAATAAATTCTGTGTTATTTTTTAAGTGCAAACACCCCTTATTAATACGCACTTATTCTTTGCGATCATTGGTAGATTACTGAATGCAGTAATAACGAGCAACGACTATTATAGGCATTCGTCCGTATCGCACCAAATTTATTATGATTTTTTATTATTATTTTTTTTTTTATCTAAATTACTATTATTAGTATATTATATTATATTATACAACAGTACGATGGGAAATATGTTATATTAATATTAGGTAATAATATTATTAAATTGCATAATTTCACCTTTTACGAAAGTCTTTATAGGGAACCGTTTCTGTTGTGTGGCCACCTAAAATATCGGAAACCAATTAGGATGTACGTTTTTTACGTACGGGAACCAATCGGATGCAGGCAATTTAATGTTATAATTATATCGTTATGTCGTATTCGCAGTTTTGTCTTCGACACGGTGAAATCGATCGTCGAAATACCGACGACAATTATTGTTTGTAGGTATACAGTAACACGAGTAACAGCAGACATCCCAGTAATAGTAGTAGTAGTAGTAGTAGTAGTAGTAGTAGTACCTATGGTAGTAGAAGTAGTAGTAGTAGTAGTAGAAACAGTATACTGTTACACTCTACTTTCACTGGCAGAACGCACCAAAACGAGTATAACGACGATAGCTTTCGACCGACCGTTCGCGCGACACAGGCCAGTGTGATAGACTCGGGCGCGGGAACGTCGCAAATACGTTTTTAGTCGACAATATTCGCGCGGGCGTCGTTTACACGCCGTCGTGGTATCCGCAAAAAATCTCGTAGTATCGGCGAACACGTGCGCCGCACATCCAAAACCGCGGTGACCGGAAATCCGGTGATTTCACGTGACGAACACCGCCGACAGATCTCCACCGGCTACGACATGAACACGTCAACTCTCGTCTGGTTCGCCCTGTGCTGTTGCTCGTCGTTGGCCGTTCCGGTGCCCGACCGACGGCTGCGGCAGACCGACCGGGTCGTTGTCACCGAGGCTGCTGCGGACACCGACCAACCGTTCGACCCGTCGCTGGACGCCTTGGCGGACGCCAAGTACGACGAAGGCGACGCCACCACCGACGACAGGGAAAAGCGGCAGTTGTCCTTCGTCCAGGGAAAACTGTTGAATTTTTTGAAAGTACGGCACGCGCATCGCAATATTATTATCGTTATTATTATTACACAAATTAATCGGCTATGGGTCCTTATATTATTGCGATTTGAGTTTCGATTGGATGCGCGTGATTTACCCGACTCCCCGATGAGATGTACCGATATTATTATAGTATACCTGTGTGTTATATACCGTTATGACTTATGAGCACACGTCATAATATTATGGTTATCGTGACTTAATTATTACGTGTTGCCGACTGCAGCGAACCACTTTCCTATCTACATAATCCTTTTTTTCCCGTCATATCCTCTAGAAGCCATCGATTACGGTTGAGCGGATGGGAGGAGAATGGATATATACATCATAATATATGAATCGATTACAGAACATTTTTACGCGTAACCCATGTGTATAAAAATGGAGGGGACACGGCTTGTGGCTGTAGCAGGGAGGAGGTCCAAGTCCACAGCGTCCGACTACGGACATATTTAATAACATAATAATGTAGGTACTTAACCTAACAGCCATATAGATTATTATGATGTAGTGGACGTCACGTTTCGCGGTTTCGATTTCGACATTTCGATCCATTGCCGACACTGTAATATTACAACGTACCTAGTAAAATATAATGATACATATTCAGTAGATTTCTAATAATAATTGTCGCGAAATTGTATTCTAATTTGATCACTACTTTTTATCAATATGAAAATAAAATTAATAGGGATCCGTTTATATTTTAACCGTATAAATAACCGTGACTAAGTAGTAGCAATAACATCGAATAACAGTATACCCAATAAATAATAAAATAAGGCGGGCTTACCTATTATAAATATTAAAATATTAAGTTATAATGCATTTCAGTTTTTTGATACGTATCTATGTCCTACCTACTTAAATACCTACCTACCTACGTACTGTGGCTCATTGTCTCGTGGTAGTTAATTCTTTAGCGGCAGTGTTAACTTTACTATTCGCATGCATAAAAAGACAATTTACGGCTTTAGTATTATTACACCATATCATAATAATTATTATTACAGAGTTCGAGTAAAAGACTCATTTAATAATAGTATTTCATCAAGTTTAGACTTTGGTGACAAATTTTAGTGCTTTAGAGGTGACATTGTAGTAAATTATGGGTAGAAATAAACGTAGGTACGAGTATAATGTCCATTGTTTTTATTAGCAAACATTTTACACTTAAATATTATACCTTTGACTTCAGTTGAACGTTCCTTTATTATGTTGTCGTATTGCAGTGTACCTATTTGTTTTATTTTAATGAATTAGATTGATGATTGACCCCATGTAACTTGTAACTATTAACTTTGAAATTATTTAAGACATTTTTTAACAAGAAGATGGGTAAATTTTCTCTTCAGGTCTTTTTTAAAGTACAAATGTATAATATATTATTATTAAATTTAAAATTTATAAATATTTAAAAATTGTTAATAGATATACTCGTAATACAATATTTTGAACGAATTTTTTGAAAATAGCCGTTTATAATGGTTATTATAAAACCAATATACACGGCTGAGTGTTTCGTGCCACGTTTCAAAACAGGTCGAGTATACGCCATATATTTTACTTTCTACATAACATTAAAACCTTTTATAATTATTTGACAAATATTGAACATTAAGTACATTAGGAATTTATAAAGATGTATTTACCAATTGTATCACTATAATTGGTTTAAGTCCTTAGAATCATCATTATTTCTGTTTAGTACCTATAGAATATAGATTATATTGTATACTATATATTCCTTTTAAAAATTTATTCAAAAATACACGATCTGTAAATATTTTTTACAATAGTCTTAAACGATTGACGAAAATAATAGTATTCGCCTGATTTTAGATAGTATACTAATAATTCATATAATTACTTATTTCTTATTTTTTTTTTTTTTTTTATAATATTACAGATCTTCGGTAAAAATAGAATTTGAATAATATAACTGACAGGCGGCCAAAAATATTTACCTAAGTGAGGTGTATATTTTAAACTAATTTGAACACCTCCGCGGATGCGCTATAACCATATTTCATATTTTTATTTAATTGTGATAATGTAAACCATAATTCTTAAGTCATAGACATTAGATATTATTTTAGATATTATAAACAAATCACTTATATCATCGATATTGTACAGACATCTACAGAGTTAATACTTATACGCCATAATAAAATTATTTACGTATTGATCTATTTCGTGATATTTAGTAATAATAATATGTTTAATTATTATCATGTTTAGTGTCATCACGATGCATGAAATTTTTGTCAAAAATTTTCCTTGTGTATAATATTTTACCTTTTCAAATTTACTTATTATTCTCTATAGAATCTATTATACCTAAATAACAATATCATAAATTAAATAAAAAAAAATTATTACAAGTTTCGGGAACATCCAAATAATGTTTAGTAGTTTAAGTGCACTGATAAATAATTCGGTGTAGTCACAATCGTGTGATTTATATTAGTATGCTTTTATTTAATATCTGTAGATAGGTGTTTAAAATAAACACATATGATATTTACATAATATAATGTGTCCCCGGTAAATAATACACAAATTATTACCATAATAGGCAAATGATGTTACGTAATAAATGTTGACAATGGCATTAATAATAATAATAACTTATGTGTGTACTGTGTAATGTGTATGTCTGTACTCTGTATATCAAGATGTATTAAATTATAATTATTCTGATTGTACTTGTAGAAGTGTCTATATCAACTTTCTCGTGCAGAAACTGGTAAACACGTTGTGCAATATAACAAAAACAATAATATTGCATTTGTAGAAAAATTAAAAATATAAAAAAATACAAATAAATAATAATATTTTATTATACAACAAAAATATTCAAAATGTACGACAAAAGTACTTATTTGTACTAGGAATCAGTGTTATAATAACCGATAATGTTAAGCGTAATCGTATTGATTATAATACTGATGCAGTGTAATAATAAATTGATATTTGAAATAAATTGTTGACGATAATTAATGTCTTTAATTTGCAACAGCTTCGAACATATGACGACAATGGAAAAAAAAATACGATAATAATTAGAGTTTAAAATAGTAAATAAGTCACTTATCGAGACAAAACATTATATGTTTTTTATAACATTATAATATAACTCGTATGAGTAAGAGCTTGATAGAAAAATACAAGTTGACGAAATAAAATAATTATGCATTATTCGTTTGCTACAAAAGATAGTACTGCTCCATATACACTCAGACCTCATAACTACCCAGTGTTGTCACAATTTTTTTCGTTACTTTTTTTTATTGGGTGGTAAATATACAAATGAATACTAAAATAAATTTTATTTTACTTATTATTCTGAATAATGAAGTTAATTTGCAAAAAAAAATTGAAAATAAGTAAAAAATAAATTATGTATAATAGTTAGTTAATCTTTTAATTAAGATTAGTACCGAATTGTTCGAATAATCACAACGTATTTAATGAATCAAGTGAGCTATAATGGTTGCTCTACACATGGTTTAGTGGCCCATGATTACAATCCATTCCATTTTATTTAACCATTCATTAATTAATCAATTTTTTTTGCAATTTTATTTTAAATAACTAAAAATTATGGTTGTACCAGGTACTTACCTATATATTATTTCAGTATTTTATATAATAATTAATTGAACAACAGATTACTTATAATAATATTACTAATATTTTTATATTTTTGTTTTGTTTATTCATGTAACTTGTTGCTCTAATTATTTTTATGTTGTTAATACAATTACAATTATAACACATTAGGTATATTTTCAACGAATAACAGAAAAATATATTGTTGTGCACAAGACTCGTAGGTAGTTATTCACATAATATATTAAATATTGAATCATCATACTCTACTTTTAATAGTAATAAATATTAACACTATAGGAAAACACAAAACTGTTGCAGTTAGAATATTATGTTGTGTAATTACTTAATTCAATGTTTTTTTGGTATAACTTTTGTGTACTTATGAATTATGATCGTTGTGATTTGAAATATCAACTGACCATATAACTATTTCGTTAAAATGTATAGGTATTTTTTGAAAATCGATAATTATAAATTAATAAACGCTATTTGAAACGGAAAACTTTTAACTAGTGTGCTATATAAAATAATATGTTAATAATATTATTATAGACAATATTCAATTAATCATAGTTACTCATCTTTAAAAAATTATTCCCTCAACATCTTACAAAAATACACACGCTATAATTACTAAAATAAAATTAATCAATACAAATTTAAAAATATGGCGATGCACAGATATAGTTGGTAATAATAATAAATAATAAAATTGTGATTTATGGTTAATAATATATAGGTACATATTTGTTTAAGACTTTCAAAATTTAATTAGTTATGTATCTGTAAATATAAACTTGTCTATATATAACATAATACAATATATATAAGTATTTGCCAGTATAGTATATAGTTATATAAACTATATTTACAGATTTATTGAGTCAATCATCGAGAAAAAGTTGCATCATCTGTGAGTCTGTGACGTATAACACATATTTATTTGTACTGTCCATTATAGTATTATACTCCTCACACGTGTAAAACTAAGCAACATTGTCATTGTACTTTGATTTCGTTATAAAACCAAAGACGCAAAACAGAAAATAGATGTAATAATATATAATAAAAAAATACTTTCAAATATATTAAGCAATATAAAATTCAATTTTGAGTATTGTGTTTATCATTATTTTAACTCTATTATAATACATTGATGATAACGTAGACACGTGAGCTATGCCTAATTACCATAAAAACTCGGCGCTCTATATATTATAGTTCTGTGCGATCAATTGATATAATATGATATGTGTATATGATTAGTTATAACCGTCGATATTATTGTAAACCGTTTGCGAGGGACAGGTTATACTCAGATTAGGTGGTGGATGATATGAAGGTCTCACATAAAATTAACATATTATTATATTATAATAATTAGTCTATGATAGCGATAACGTAGTATTTTTTTTTAAATTTAGTGCAGCTTAAAAATGTGAGTACCTATTATAATATATGTTTGGTAGACGCGTATCAAATTATGTTAAAAATATGATGAAATATTTCATTTAAAAGATTTGTATTAATTATTGTTATTATTTAGTATTTTTTTATTTCATTTTATAGGATTTTTTTTTTAGCAAATTGGAAGTGGATTATTATTTATCCATTTGGTATAACAAAGTACCTTTGCATATTTTTGAAATTCAAAACATGTTTAGCCAATTCATTATTTTTGTTTTTAACGATATTTTTTTTTATATTTTCAATTTATAAGTAGGTATTTTTTGGTGAATTTTATGCGCCGTAGACCAGTTTTCTTAAGTTTCGAATTTCGAAGAAAATTTTTAAACCCCTTAGTTATCTATGTAAAAAAAAGTACATATTATTATACAATATTATATATTTAATATTATTAGATGGGCATATTATTTAAAATATGTTAGTAGTAATATTATAGCATATAACATTTTTGAATGAATAAAATACTTTAATACATTAAATGTTGTCTTATTTTATGTTTTGAGGGCATAAGAACTTTGATATTTTTTGGTAATATTAATTATATTATGCTGTTTTTTAAGTATTAACAATCCTATGTTTCTAATCAAAAGTTTTATTATAATATGTTATAGCCTTTACCGGTGGTCGATGTGACTAGAGAAGAAGATAAATACGGCAACGATGGTGACAAATTTAACAGGATTGGACGAGGTATAATCGGCGGCGTGGAAACTGTTTCCAATATGCTGACCTCGGCGCTTTCGGTAAATACAACTCGTGACCTTGTACTCTTAAGACACATACGTTATTTGTTTAAAAGCGTTTAATCTTGGTTTAATTTAATCGGAAATGTTCAAGAAGAAAAGAAAAAAATACATTTACACGTTAATAGAATAATATGTAAATATAAAAAACCTCATTAGTCAAGTTGTAGTTTTTCGATTTCACTTAATACTTAATAGGTTTGTTTAATTCTAGTAGTATACACTAGTAGACACACGTTTTTAATTGTGAAGTAAAAAAATCTTGAAAATGTTCTCGACACAGTGTTATCGTTAAAATATTTAAAGCTAATGACCGATTCGACATCAAATAAATGCTTTTCCATAGCTATAAGACATGTTTCTCGTGTAAATAAGACATAATATTGTCCCTGGCAAAATACCATTTTCATAGTTTGATTTCTTTAAATCAGATAATTGAACATTTTAAGTTTACACGAGAATGGTAACATCTCAAATTATTTGAATATTCGAAAATGACAAAAATAGTTACCTAAGTTATTAATTTTCATATTAGGAATCCCAAATGATATTAGGGGTACTACAGTTGAATAAAACAGCGGAGTCAAATGTTGTTCCTAATATGGACAGTTTTGTTGTTTAAAATGTTTTTTTTAATTAGCCTTATAAATTGTTTATCAGCTGTAAGTAAAAACTTAAATAATTTTCCGAAATTGGTTAATATTTAGAGATGATATTCTTGCCCAGGGAAAAACACGATGGAGGTTACCTATTATAATACTTATAATTTTGATATGGATCAATGATAAATGAATTGGTTTTAAGTACATGTACTATGTACAATGTACATAATATATTGCAATTTTATACACCTAATTATAAAAATCGTAATAACATAAATTATTATAAACCATAGAGAGTTATTTTTAAAATTACTTTCGATGAGTTAAGATTCGTGAAATCGGTTTGCATAATATTTTGAGATCGGTAACCTTAAAAAAAATAAAAATGTGATCGTAACAAAATCACTTTTTCTTCGTACGTATGAAACAAAAAGGACTACCTACCTACCTCTATTGTTACTTTTATCGACTAATTTACCCTTCCATTTTATTATATACATATATATGGTGCGTGTATTTCAGGTATACTACACTTTCAATAGCACCAAGTGTGGTGGTTTAGGCATTTCGTCATTTATTAATTAAATGTGATTTATGCTTGAAAGTAACGGTGTATTTTATAGTTTAAAAAAATATAATAATATGACTTTCATAAATTAAATTTAGGTCAAGATAAACGTTGAGTTTTGATTAATTTACAACATGTCAAATTTGATGTTCCGCCATTCGTACATGAATCTTATATTGTTCAATAGTGTAAATAATTTATAACTCTAAAAGTATGTTTAATGATGATTTATTTGTAATATGCATTTTGCTGATATTTAAACTGAAACATATTTAAACATTGGACATAACTAAAATATAGTCATTTAACTTATATTCTCATGTGTCTACTTCTATACTATTTAAATTAATTCTGAATTAATATTATACGTTATATAATACAATACTTATTATCTATATAATATCAATACACAATAATATTATGATTAAATAATCTATTTAGGTATGCTTATACGTTTTTTTTTTTTTTTTAATATAAAGTTTATTCTTATATAAGAATATTATTTAAATTCATAAAATATTACTGATAGCCAATATTATAATTAATTTATTAATCAACAGGTCGTTAAATCTAATCTAACAATAGGTAATAAATTAACTAATTGTATATTACAATGTAATCAAACTTTTCTTTTAATGTTATACTATTAAAAAAAAATATATATATATATATATAATATATACTTATATATTATTTGTAAAAACTGTAAATACATTAACAAAATTTAAATTGTAACTAATGGTCATAGTTGCCGAGTTTATATTATCAATAAAAAAAATTAATTTTAATAATTATCACAAAATGTAAATTTTGATAATATTGTTTTCACAATAATTATCAGCATTAAATTTTGTTTGAAATTTGTATCCAAATCTCAGGTGAAGATTACTAAACTCAACTATCTGCAAGCTATTTATATAAAATAATACACGCCATGAAATTTATAAAATGTATAATTATTATTTAAATATAGTATTTATATTATTTTTTAAAGTGATAGTTTTTTGATTATTTTTTGTACTTCATTATAATTTTCATCGTATCTAAAATACCGATATAAAGTATCTATAAAAAGAATTGTTACCTATCTCTTTTCTATATTTTGTAAGATACTTTAATTTTTTACATAGGAAAAAACAAATATATGAATATATTAAAAATACACAATAATATAATATTAGTTTTATATTTATTAAATTTAACTTTTTATACTTTTTTATTTTCAGTTTCCAGTGGACACAGCGAAAAAGTTATCCAGGACAGCTACCGAAATGCTAAACAATTTAGGTGGAAGATTAATAGGACTACAATAATAACGTAAAACCATTTCAATCAGTGTACAATAAATATGTATTATTGTATTTAGTATTAACTCCTAGGTCATAACTCATCTTAATATGTTATTTTGTGTACCTATATTAAATCATTTTTAACGTGTTCAAAACTAATTGTTCACAATATATTAAAATATTAAAATAAATGATTTTTTATGATGGAGATTAATGTTGTTTAGTGGTGCATTATAAATTAGATTCAGTTTTTGTACATATAATATTTGTTTGCATTTTTAAATTGTTTCGTATTTTGAAACATACTTCATATATTTTGTAATACACTTGGCTATATATAAAAAAAAAAAAAAAATACACATAAAAGTTATATATTTTTTTAATATCTTTGATTTTGTTATTTTTGTTATAATAATTGTGTTCCATTATTATAATAAATACCTAAGTTAAATTTAAATTTAAATTTATTTTGATTTTTGAATCAAGAAAGGGTGTTTTGTATTAGAAATAAATTATTGAATTTGATGAAAAGTATAAATACTTAACTTATTTATTCAATGTGGTTCAATAAGTTTGGAAATAGTCATTAGAATAATTGATACTGATAAACGGTTATATGATATGATAGAATTAAAAAGGTTATTAAATACTTAACATTATAAATAAACAGCAATGTTATCTATTAGGTATAAGGTCTCATATTCTTGTTCACATAGGTATTTAAATATGTATACAGTCATAATTAATAGTTTCCAAATTAATTGAATATCTTGTATATTATTAATAATTAAGATATAGATATTTATCTCTTATAAAAGACGTTTATTTTGAAATCAGTTTTTTGCCTATTGACTGCGTTGAATTATAAAAACTAAAACTATTTTCAAATACATTTTGTAGATATTTAGTTATTTATTTTTTTGTATTTATTTTATTGCATTTTTTGATAAATTAAGTACTTTAATAAATATTAAAATATAATATATTACTAACATTTATGAATACCATTATGGAATGTAAATACTTTTTTGATAGAGTGAGAATTTTCCTATACTTACTATTATTATGCAATTAAAATATCTAATTTTCTCTTTACAAAAAAAAATATTACTAATAGAATAATAATCAATATTTTGTTCATTCCTTATTAATATATTTTATTTTATTATAATTTAAACTTAAATTTAAATGTAGCTTAACAAAATATGAATTGATTTTAATTTTTAACTATAGTAATTACAAAACAAATAGACAATAATATTAGGTACCTACATTAAAAAAAAAAAAACAATTACAATTACGCAATTCTAATGTATAAATATATTCACCAAAAAGTACAATTTTCAGATGTCCAGCTTACCGTGAATGAAAAGTTTTTTTAGTATTTATAATTGTATAAGTTTTTATGTTTTATATCTCCCAAATCGCATTAATGATAATTATTTGCTAGCAATACATTTGTATAATATAGTACCCATTTGTACCTATATTATATATTAAATTGAATAATGACTTAAAGTATAAATAATAATGAGTAATGACTATATCTAAGTCTAAATGAGTATTTCTATACCTATCATAGTGATGAATTATTGATGAATTATATTGTTTGACGTTGTGTATTTTTCTTGTTTTCGAGAAGAGTATTTGCATCTTTTTAACATTGAATATGTGGTTTATGGTAGAAAATTAGGTGATATAGATAATTTGTACATTATGGATAAGTCAGGTTAGATTAAATTTGTTACTGTTGAACTTTTTTTTAATAAACAGAAAATACTAATAACAAAATACCGAATACAGAATTATTAAATTGTATACACTATCGATTATATTCGGTAATCGGTTTATCAAAAGGATTTTTTTCTTCGTTGTAATTTATAAATTAATAATTGTATGGAATTAACATTTTCACCAAACATTTAAATCGTTTAATTATTTTGGGCTCTGTTTATTAGCTTTTAATAAATATTTGAAATAATCTGTTTCCAATGTAAATTGATAATATCTTTGTAAGTAGACGTTTAAAGTAACATTTAATTATAATTAATATATAATTACTAAACAATATCATTAGAAGATAATATCGCTCATTTCATTAATTTTTTTATATTAATTATACATTTACTTAACGACTTGAGAAATGATACATCTATAATGTAGATGATTTAGTTTTTCAGAGATAATTTAAGTACCTATCTATTTTAAACCCAATTTGTTTTTGCATCAGATATTTATTTTAAAGGTCATTTTATCGAAATACAAATACGATAATATATTTAATCATTAGCAGACATCTATTAACATAATTGTCTTATCAAATAATTATAATACGAATAGTATTATTATGAATTATGATGATCGGTAAAAATATTTTTGAAATAATATCTTTGAATAAAATATTTTGGGAAAAAAAAATGTCTAATCAACTTAATATTTATTACATATTATCATTGTATCTAAGTTATAATATTATACAATTTCTATTTATTGAACATGAAATAATAATATATTTCATATATTATATGAAACAGTTGCTATTAATTGCTAGGTATTTATCACGTGTATCATTTATAATATACTATTAAGATAAACATTTTAGACTTTTTAGAGGCTACATCCATTACGTTTATAAAGTGGGATTTTCGTAACTTATCCGTAGTATGTCGTTTTAGCAAGTTTATACTTTATAGTAGTTACTTAGTAGGTACCTAATTATTGCATATTATTTAATTTGAATATCTATAAGCCCTTTTGATATTCATAATCTATGATAACATGTATAACATACATTAAATTAATTATATAAATTATAAGAAACAGTAAAATTAAATAACAAAGTAAAAAAAAAAAAAAAAAAAAAACGGGTAAGTGGGTATCGCTCTGCTTTGTGCCGTGTGGATCATTATTATATATTATAAAAGTGATAAATTTGAATCCAATGCTAGTTAAAACGATTCTGAACGAAGATGATTTGTAAGCCTAGAATATAATTTCCATGTGGTTGTAGAAAAAGGTTGTTTATGTTTTAATGGCCTGAATACACCAAAATTTAAGTTCTTTTATAATTATTGTAAGCTAAACTTATGAAAAACCTTGTATTAAATTTTCAACTCTTAGCTATTTATACAAAATTTTTTATGAATTATACCTACAACATAATTTGCAAATATTCAGGAATTTGACAAATTTTTGTCAATATTTGAACTTCAAATACTAATAAAAAAAAAATTGTGCCTATTATGTATTCTTATAATTTTATAATCACTATAAGAGTAACTTATGAGGAACTTTGCATTACATTTTCAAGTATTTTGATTAGGGCCAAAAAAATTGAAAATTTACAAATATTTAAAATCGTTTGAGGATAAATCGTTATCGCTATGCTATTTCGTAAAAATTTAAAATTCAAATGCACTTAAAATTTTTCCTATAATGATGCTTCGTGTTTTCTCTATTGATATTTGAGGGAAAACTTATAGAAAACTTAATGTTGTATTTTTAATCCATAGTTATTAACACAATAAAATTTATGATTTTTCAACTTCAAATGTCGTAAAAATTTGAAGTATAAACGCTTATAAAAAAAAATTGTGACTAAAGATTTTTAATTTTTTTAGCTACAATATGAAAAACTCATAAGGAACTTTGTATTAAATTTTCAACATTTTTGGTCATCCAAAATGTTTTTATCAACACTTCAAAAAAAATTTCTCATAAAAATCGAAAGTTTCTATGGTCTATAAATAACTCAAAAAAGGTCAAAAATGTTTGAAAATTTAACTGTATATTATAGATAACGCTGGCATAAATATTTACAAAAATGTCAAGTATTTGTAGTGATTATTTTTTGAGTTACAACCATATAAAAATCGATTTGGTCGAAAAGTGGTTTTGCGTATAAATTCCCTTTTTTCCGTCATCTGTTTTTTTTTTGGTTTTCTCGTTTTTTTTTTTTTTTGAAAACTGTTGGAAATTTTTTTACTTTTGACCTCTATAATACATCAAGGATATTCACTTTTATATCGGAAACCACCCCCAAAGTTTGAAATTGGAGCATTATTTCGACTATGCTGTACACAGATACAAAAAAAACATATACATCATTCTAAAATCAATACATTCATCACTTCGTTCAGAATCTAAAACTTACATTATTGGTAATATACTGCTCTCAGAATCAAATGTCAATTTTTAAAATAAATTATTGATTGGGATAAAAGCGGTGGACAATTTAATATTTTACATAAGCATATTAAGGACAGAAATTTCAAGTTTTTTAAAACATTTTTTGTTTGGGTATTATAAGTCAGATATTATAAATAATGTTTTAATATTTCCTATAATTGTATAGAAATTATAACTTAACCATGGAATTGCATTTACAAATACTTCATAGAAACATAAACATTATTTTATATTTAATATTTATATTTGTATTTTGTATAAACTATCTTTATTATTATTATTATAGCCATTGTTTTAAATATTACAATTTTACATTTACTATTAAAAAATAACATTAAACACTATTTCAATATCAAAAATAGTGGGTAAGTAGGATAAATCAGTACAATATGCTGAACAGACACTTATTATATGAAGCATGTTATATTATGCATATTATACTAATTATATTACTACCTAATATAGTAATTTATATTGTTATTATTAGTAGTAATATACCTAATGCTAATACGCTATAGGTTAATTTTTTTTTTTTGCTGATAACATTGTCTTCATTAAATTATTATAATTATTATAATATATTATAATATTATATATTATTATTAATAGCTTTTAGTGGATGCTGATATTTTGTTGTAAAACCGAGTGAAGATGATGTACGAATGTATTAGTATAATACATATTGTAGCGTGACGTATTGGAGAAAGTTCTTTTTAAGCTATCCTCTCAAATTTAAAATTTTTGTTTTCTGATATATGTTGATAAATAAATAATAATATTGTTCAAATTTAAAATATTTTGATGAATTTTCACAAAATTTTGATTTCAAATACTTTAAAAAAAAAAATCATGCTAATGTATTTTTAATATTTTTAAACTCTAACAAGAAATATATAGCTAGATAGATAAATATTTAAGATATTTTTGCAATTCCAGAAAAAAATTATTAGAGTAGTTGTATGAAATATCCAAACTTCTTGACAGAGCATATTATAATTTTGTCGATATTTATAATATGTGTACAAATGAAAAAACTAAAAACAAAATTAGAAAATAAACTATAAATTATTATAATAAATACCTAACAATATCTATGTTGAAAATGTAAATAGTTTTATTGTTTTAAAATGTACATGATACATTAATCGCTTGACTCAGTACCTAAAATAATTGAATGAAGAGTGAATGAGGACGAAAAAAATTCGTCTTTCGATTATCTTTCGAGTCAAACTTGGGGTTTGAAAAACATATGTCCGAAGTTAACCGATATTTGCTATGGAGTTAACTAGCAATTAGCGTAGTAAATTATGTGTAAAAATAATTATTTATTATTATGTATACATCATATTATAATGAACATAATATTTGAGTGATAATTGTTTTGCTATGATAACTGATATAATACAGCCATATTATATTAACAGGATTTATTATACAAACGCGTTCATTTGATAAAATGCGTAATAGACTTTAATCGCGGCGGTGCGCGGTGGTCAACGTAGATGCGGTGACTTAAAAAAAAAACAAAATATTATAATACCTACACCTTATGTGTGCATGTTACGAATCGTATATTATAATATTTCGTCGTTGGCGATGGAAAATAATAGTAAAATAGCTAAACAGTGTCTTGATCGCTGCGGCGGAGTTTGACCTTTGGGTCAAATATAATAATGTATATTTTGATTAAACAAATGACCGCTTAGTAATAATTAATGCTTGTTAAACCAGCTTATCGTGTATACCTTACATATTATAATTAAATTATATCGTGTTTAATCAATACTCGTGGTATGGGTATTTGTTATATCGTGGTATTAGTAAACTGTAAAAACCGTCAGCAATCAGTGAGGCCAGCAGATTGATATTATGACGGTTGTTGTTAATTTTATGGTTGCGCAAAAACGCGCCTTGACCTTTAGAATGTCGAAACGTTGATTTTATTTTTTTTCACCACTGGGAACGACTACTTGTAACCAACCACTACCACTTAGTAAATCAACCATACAGGTGCCTACTGTAAATATTATTGTAGAAAAATTGCTATAAACGTACTCTGGGCTAATTAAATTAATACTTATTATTCCTACACGGTCGCTATTATAAAAACAAAATACACGATCGTAAACATAGCAATAAAAACTGTATCATTGAACCGTTATTTTTCTTCGTGCATTTCGCACACACGACACATCCATCTGCAGTAAAATATGAAAAATACACGTAAATATGCGCTTGTTTACGGATTTTTTTTTTATTTTGCCCGTTTAAGTAAACAAAGATTTGTACGTTAGAACCATATCACACTATACAATATAAAATTATCAGTGATCTCGTTTCACATACGCATACAGAGTGTCCGCGTTAGTAGTGCCCCACACGTTAGTACGCCGATACCGTAAACGACGTGGTCATGGGGGGGACTTTGGAAATTTTTATGTGGAAGGGGGGGGACAAACATTATTTTATGTCGATATACCGTATATTTAAAAATACTTAAAAGACACTAAATATACCTAATGATTGCATTTTACGAAATATCAAGGGGGCAGTTGCCCTCTCTCACCCTCCTCCCCGTTAACCACCTATGGAAGTGGTTATCTTAATATTCTGGTACAACGGCTTAACTCCGGTCGGGTTGAACCCAGGTCGACGCGAACATTTCGGAAAACACTATCGATCCCGATTTTTCCGTTTGTTTAAAAATTTTTATCGACCTCTGAACTGTCACGCGGAACGACGAAACGCTCTGTATACATTGCACAGTGTACGTACGTACAGATATACGTATGTTACGGTAATCGACGTTTACGGCGATAGGCGATGATTATTATAGCGTCAAGTAATGGCCGTTTTCGTGGCCTATAATTGGCCACAGCCGTTTTACGCAGACGAGCGCCGACTATATAAAACGCTGATAAACGTCGGACAACACTCCGAAACACCGGCGGACTTTGCCGTCGCGGTTAGACTCTCGTGTTTATTTACACCGTCGTCGTAGTCGCCGTCATCGTCATCACAATTATTATTGATGTGCTACATCGATTTCATCTCTGTGACACGTTGTGCAGTCGAGCACGCCTAAAATATCGGTCACCACACTCTCGCACGCCGACTGACGACCGTTCGTTTAACGTCGTCACGTGTGCGCGTATATATTGCCATACTGCCGTGATATTCCACTATAATAATATTATAACGATATCATAATATATATTATAATATAGGCACCGAGACACAAAAATGGTCGCTGAAGACGAAAACACTGACGAGATCGTAAGTACACATACAAGTAAAATATACCTAATAAACAATAATAATACCTATGGTGTAAACGGTGTATAAAAATGTCGCACCTAAGGAAATATAATAATATTAATGTTGGTCGGTCGTCGCGTTAAGTTCGCGCAATTATGTGCCGCGATTTCGGAATGGCAGTCGACGAAAAATGACCGTACGCACCCGTCCGGAGTGAACGAATATTACGAACAAAATCATAACGGCGCGTGGACAGCGATTTGTCTTTTGTCTCCAGACGAGACGATCAAATTGTTTTACATTAAGACGAGCGAACTAAAAGTGTATAACATACATATAATATTATATTAAAGTAGACACGAAAACGCTTACATAAGACAAGTGGTCATAATATTTTTACTACATATTGGCTATTAGGCGCGGTCGAAACTATGGAGATGATGTCATTTACAAAACTAGATGATATTTAACATTAAAAAGTTTCTTTCGGGTAATTTCCTTTACACATTTTTTAGTCTGACCATAGTCAAGATTACTCTATTTCAAAAGTATCCATCTTTTGTCACCGTTACAAACTAGTTCAAGGTCTGATATACATTTTCATACAGATTTGAATTTTTCAATAGCTTTACTTTATAACCATATTCGTTTTTTAATTCTTCTAGGGTCTTTGCTTAAACGATTATTTAAAATGAAATTGCAAAATATTAATCATAATATATCGGTTAAATATTGAAGTATTAAAATGAAAATAATATTTAAAAAATACCAATATAAATTATATTTACAAAAAATTTAATAAAATAATGCTGTATAGTGTATGGACAATTGTGAGGAAGTTAGTGTACGTATACTGATAATAATTTACTACGCACACAACTGCATAGTTTGTATATATAGCAGGATTATTCATATTGCCTATACTAAAGTCCTTAAAAATTATATTTTTGTTGAGTTAGTTAAACAAAAATAATAATAATAATAATAATAATAATATTAAAATTAAGCAGAATATGGGTTTTTTCTCTAATATCTTATGAATCGTCAATCATCAACTTAAGTAAAATAAAATATTGGTATAGTATGATGATGAAGATTTCAAATATATAATGTAGGCACCTATTATAATTATTCGAGAAAATAGAATTATATAAAATATTTACAAGTTACAGTGCAAGTAAATACGTTTGCCATTCCATTGAAAATTGAATTGTAGCGAGTTAACATTTTAAATAATTAACCATTATGATTATTTATGTACTATGATTTTTTCAGATTGATTTTTTTTTCTTCATTCAAAATGTGTTAATCATAAATACGAGTATCATCGTATATTATTATTTATTATAAGTATAGGTTGTAAGTATCTAAATGCTCTTACAATGAATCTGTTTTCACTATTTTAAATATATATATTGTATATATTAAAATTATTTTTTTTTTTTTGCAAAAATATAGCATAATATACTATTACCTATACATTATAGTTATTAACTTATAAGTCAATGGAAACGATTAATTCATACCGGATAATAGTAAAAAATAATAATATATTCTGGCGATGGCAAACTTTTTTGGTCACGATCTACGTATTAAAAATATACTTCACCTCTGAGGATTGACTTCCATAGAAAATTTTATTATTGAACAACTATAATTATTAAGAAACATATAGGACACGTGGCCCTAAAAATTAATTTTAACATGAGACTTTGAAATTGTCCGCGATCGACTGTTTTATACGTATATTACACAATATCCTGAATATTCTAAGATATAAAAATCAACTTTACTAAGAACCGTATTTTATACATAATGAGTTATTTTGAATAGAAATTTAACATATCCATCACAAAAACGTTCATGACTTTACATCTTAATAAAATGTGTTTTAAAATTATCCTGTCATATAATTTTAAAAATTAAAACAAATATTATGATATTCTAACAGTATAACGTCTTTAACTACAAGACGTGTTAAATAAATATTATTCCTTTTAAGTTTTTTATTTTTTATTTTTTTATCCGTCTGTACTCTATAATATAATTATGGTTCGAAATTAGTTTTTGTTTTACGGTCAATTTTAAGCTAAGTAGAGTTGTTTTTTTTTTTTTTTTTTTTTTTTTTTTTTGTAATCAAATGTATTGCAAGACCAAACAGAATTAATAAGCTATGTAAAATGTCTATAATAATTAAATATAATTTGTGTAGCTAATAGCTATGTTATAAAATGAATCAACGATTTTAAAATTAATCTCTTATTTGGTTTTATAAATATATATAATATAATATATAGATATATTGTAATGATGTACATTCTTCATTAACTATTATCTCTAAATTTATTCCTAGTACCAGTCTAAAAATAATGAATATAAGATAAGGAACATACTTTATTTATATCATTATAATTTGTTATATCTAATCCATTTTTGAAACAATACCTATTAAGTGGATATCAAAGAATTTTTTTTAACACCTTATAAGCAGAAATTACTTGTTTATAAATTATATTTTAATTATTCAAATTAAATAAGGATAACCTACAAACTAGTATACTAAAAACATCTCACAGGATAAGATTTCAACAAATTTAGATAAAATTCAAACCTAAGTTATAGGCATGTAAATTTTAAGTAGGGTTATGAGTGTGAAATATTTCACCTGAAATTTTCACTTTGAAATATTTCAAACTTGAAATTTTCACCCTTCTTGAAATATTTCAATGAAATATTGAAAAATAT